>JABASH010005300.1:0-12347 GCA_019776445.1 Tomocerus maximus | reverse complement strand
TGTAGTTGTAATTTGTAAATCAAAAGATATCTGAGAATATTCTGAGTCAGCATAACAAAACTTTATTTAAAAAAACCCAAAAAATTGCGGTTTTAATTTTTGAACAGGTTTTTTCTAGTTACATAAATTATAGAACCCATTTCCAACTCAGCCTATAGTTACATATTATAGACAAGGTATTTAGTACGTTATAGTATAGTACTTTATATGATGCTGATGAGGTTCTCCTCATTCTGCTAAAGTATTCAATGTAGGTATATGTTGATGGTTGGTTGACTGCTTGCTATGAGTTAATTAGATAACTCAGTGCTCTTTGCTTTTAGTTTTGAAGTATTAGTCTTGTATGAGTTGTCCAAATAAATCTTAGAGAAAACGAAACTTAGGTATCTGTTTACCACGATGAAATGCTTCCAGATAAGTAGAAAGGACTAAAACTCATGAATCTTAAAGGGAAAAGTTTAAGTAGAAATGTTGCGTAACTACTTTACTGGGAAGGAAATATTTATATTCATGTCATATTCCCTCTGTCTTTGTCGAAATATGAATACAGTAATCAACATGGTTGTGCAAAGGTGCACTGACATAGCAGTTTGATGAAACACTTTTTGTCAAGCTGGTTTAAAATGCATTCAACCCGTTTTAATTTTGCTAGCCGTGCACACGATTCCACAAAATGCTCCACAATTAATTGTTAATCCTGCTTATATGCAAAAATTCTGGAAGTCAGACCCATTCTAAAGTTGCAATAATATATCTGCAATTTCTCATTGGATATTCATTTGAAAACTCATTTGAAGACTAAAAATAAAAAGTATACGATATTGTGTAAGTATTTGAGTAGCAATGAGTTTTGCAATATATAGGTAAATAAAATAAAGCAGAAGAAAAGGATAAATAATTGCCCTGATACTCAGTGACAATAATAAAAATTATTTTGCAACTTACTAGGAATAGGCCTGTTTACTTATGTAGGTACTTATACCTTCTCAAACATTCTTTATTGTTAAAGAGGTTTTGCAAAGAAGATTTTTCTGGAATAGTACTGAAGAGTCCTTATCTATTCTTACATCACGTCTTACTTAGTTGTGAACGTTTATCCTAAACTTTATTTGTTACAAATCTGAAGTTGAATAGATTTCCCTAGCTTTGGTTTCTGATGCGCTGTTGATTGAAATAAAGATATTGTAGGTAGCCGTCTTTTTCTTATAGCGTCACTTAAAGTTCAACAGTATGCAAACACTTAAGATGAACTTTCCTTTGGAAAGTGAAACTAAGTTGACTGTGTACTTAAGTATGAGTGTTCTTTATCAGCAAAATACCCCACCACAACAGATCTGACACAAATATATTATAAATAGAAGAATTTCCTCAGATGTCTACTCTATACTTATAATATTTACTCTGCTTTGGGTTAGCTGTTCAATCAAGTTACTTGAACATGTGTTTACTCTTTCTCTCCTCCAGTTTCCCAGAATACTTTTCTGACTTATAGAAGGCTAATCGTAAAAGTATTTGCCTATTACATAGTTTTCTTCTTCGTAGTTCTTCTTTCCACTTTCCACTTCGACTCAAAGTACCATCTACAGTTATACTAAAATAAAAAAAGTAAGCAGAAGGAAAGCAAAACTATCATCAAGCTTAGCATTGAAAGTTTTTTCCACTTGTTTTGAATTAGCTTTCACTTCTTGGAGAAATGTTTACTCTCATTTCAACCAACTTTCATTTTATATCTAAAGTATTTTCCTTTGCACTTGGCTCTGTACTGTTGCTCACACTTTTCATACGTTCCTACCCAACTCGTCAGTAGCAGCAGCACAAACTATGTCTGACTCCAAAACACGGAAACTTTTCTTTTGATACAAAAAGATTGCTTAGTCTATAGTGTTTGCACTAGCGTAAGGTAAACAACAACGTGGCTACATTTATTTTTACATCATCCAGAGTTTTATTGCATATGCCTATGAAATGAGTTAAAGATAAGGAATTGAGTAACCTTCCCCACAATCCCCATTGCAAATGAACTTCCAAATTCCGTTCTTATTTGCAATTTATATCACGTTTGGCACTTCTACAAATGCCGGTGAGACCATTATGGTCGAGATTTATTATCAAAGAAATGAATTTGCTTACTTATTCACGAAAATACTTGAGAAACTACTAGATATTTACATTTTTGCTGCAAAATAAAGATGATTTTAATACTATTCCATAGATAATAGATATATCGCCTTAGTTTCGGATATTTCTCATCCCGGTGTATAGAAATAATATTATTAGCTTCAACCGTAGTAACAACTCTTACGTTTCTTATTTCAGAGCTGGGAGGTTGTGAATACGGCTGTTCTAAATGGAAAGCAAGTATCCCGCCCAATGAAGATTTTTATTGTAAGCCGGGCGGGTCAAGTTGCTGACGTCACTTTACAAGCCTCATGTCGGTCATTGGACGAAAGCGTTCTTAAGGTAAAATTACATTCCCATTTCAAATTATTTACATGAGCAATAAATATTTTTGCAAAGTTTGGTAGAAACCAGACGAGGTGATTTGCACGGATGAAGGTGATATTGATAGGCAGTTTGTATGTGAGATGTAGGTAAATGTAGTTTTGTGATGAACATGTGTTAGTCGATGTGTGTTAAAATAACGGGCATGGCATGAAAATGTCAGCGTAAACTGTTTCCATATGGAGAAAATACAAATGGAGATTTCAGTGGAATTGTTCGGAGCTATAAATAACGACTGAAGACAGAGTAAAGACTGGCAATCTGCAGATGAATGAATGGCGCTAGTGCCAGAGCCATAGAAGTGTACGTATGTGATTTGATTCACAAGAAAATAATTTGAAACATTACGACAGCAATTTGTAGTTAAAGTAAAGGGAAGGAAAACGAGTGCGGAATCGAATGGAAAATTGAGATGTACGTATGAATGTCTACGTGTAGAGCAAAGTAAAAGCAATTTCCCCTTTGCCCATGCAGTTTCTCTCCCTGACAAAAGGCTACTAATTTTCTTCAGTGAAAGATACAAATGGTTCAATAAAGCCGAAAGAAAAGAGAAATGAGGAACAAGGGAGGGCGGAGAAGACGATGAGTAAGACGACGGCCGACCGGCCACCGACTCCTCCGACAACAGACCTCTCCGCTGCAGACTCACGATAAGTCAGGAATTAATTGTTTCACATCTTTCCTTCCGTCTCTTGTCCTCTGCGTTATGTTATGTCCCGATATGATGTCATCCGTTTTTCCACCGTCCAAACCATTATTACGAACAAATAATATATCCCTGTATTGCACAATGGACCCTGCTTCACATCTATCACCATCGCCAACCTTAAACATCGCCATTTTATCGCAACCACCCAATTCCCACAATAACTCTTATCAGTATTATATTTATCATTACTAATTATCAGTAGCAATAGAATCTTTAAATACATAATTACATTTCCTTATTTAATAAATATATAAACTTTCCTCTAAATTCCACTATTATTTATGAATGGGAAAATTATGCATAATAAAATAGGAAAGGAAGAAAAAACTGCATAAAATGTGTAAGAGTGAGACGAATTCGGATAAAATCTATAATTGTGTTTCTGCAGTGAGTGTTCTTGCCAAGAGTGAACTAAAATAGATTGTGCAGAGCTGTGTGATTAGGGTGGTATGTACTTAGAGGGGTAGAAGACAGAAGACGATTACGGGATGTCGTATATTAATATTTAATTTAGTTGAGTAATCACTTTTATTACGTTAGTCGCGAGTGGATGTATGTTAGTATGTTACAAGAGATTAGCGTCTTCGCCTAATTGCTAAGTAATTAGACGTCGCTGGTGTAATTACGAGTGGCTTGCCATTGCATTAGTTACCTACGTCGTCTCATTCTGGTCTCATGGCAGAGGCAATGAATGCAATGGAGTGAATGTAGGTTAGGTTTGTTGTTGGTACGTATTGAATTTCATTTTGCGTGTCGGCATTCTGTTTTAGGTGTCATCATCATGTACATCTGTGTACGTGGACGGCTCTGAAATCCGTGGCTCAACGAACGCTACCATTGCCATTAAGTACGGCACCTACGAGGGCCATGCACAGTTTACTGTCTGGATGCCCGAGTTTCCATTAGACATCCAGCTCTCTGATCCCAAACTCAACCAGATCAAAGGATGGCGAGCTCCTAATGGATTGCGAGAGTAAGTAGTTCACTTTTGCACACATATTATATTTAATCAATGCTTTTATACTTTCCCTAGTCTTTTAAGATCCACTTCTATCTGCATTTATAAATGTGCCATGCCTACCTGCGTTGCGTCACTACCTCCACACACACACGAGCAGGCACATAATATTTTATGAAGTGGAGGAGGAAGCGTAATATTGGTGCGTCTGCTAATGGCGACCCAAGACATCTCCTGCCTTTTCAAACATCTAAATAATTCTCATGTTTAGAACCCCCATATACAGATACCCAAACCAGATGTAAATCAGATTTGCAAAACACTAAAATTATACGGCACAGAACTTTAAAATACTTAACAAAGTTCCCGAGGAATACCATTTTATACGCTTTTTGCTACCGAGTATAAACTTTTCACCGTAGCGTTAATAAATTATGCATATGTATTGTCATAGTCTCCATTCACAACGCTAACCAATGACAGGTCTCTGTAATAAAATAGTTTAATAAACACAGAGTCTAGTTCCATTCTTCAATAAAAGAGTGCCTGGGGCATTAAACTACACTGGAAATATCAGGGCAAAGTAAATATAAGTAAATGCAGGGAAAGTTCCTAAGGCATATTCTTTTGCTGTAGTTTCATTTGTAACTTATAGATCTAAAGTATTTGACAAGTTCAGCCGTTAGCATTTCGTGTGTCATAGAGATTATTTTCTCTATTAATTGCCTTTGCATTTGTTTATTTTAGCTCTTGCGATATTAAATGTTATTATCACTAAAAGACCTATGCGTATTTATTTAGTCGCATAGTGTAAGAAATTGCAGATTTTATTTCCACATTTCAACGATGTTCCACGCTGTCTATATTGGTACCTGTCGTTTATTCTTTTGGATGACAACTGCAAACCATTGCTTATAATGCAAAAATAAAATGCGTCAATAGCTGGCAAAACCAAGATGGTAGGTACATATGTGTAAAAATAATTGTACAGCATTAACATTAGTGGATTAGCAAATTTATGTTTTATATAGATTGAATTTTAAAGTAGTTACATCACAAATACATCAAATATATTTTAGAGGTATTTGATGCGGAATCGGAGAATGTGAAACCATGATAGATGCAAATAAATTTTTATTTAGGGATTCTATAATACAGTATGAAAATGCCTTGCACATCTGTAGTAGTAGAGTAGTTATGTTATGAACTCTGAACTCGGTATGGAAGTTGGTAGAAATGTCTTGGATTGCCTTCAGGCGTAGATGTCGTATAAGATAAGAGCGTTAATTTAAAGTAAGACGTTAGTCATGGGACTGTCTATATAGTGGTTGCAAATAGATGTAATATAAGGTAGGTACGTGTGGCTTGTGTGTGTAAAGTTCAAAGAGTTGAATTTGAGTTGAGTGGAGATGAGATGGGAATTGTGATAGAGTGAGAGTCAACTAAGGCAAACGGAGGAAATCCAAGGAACTGATCTGATGGAAGGGGAAACCAACAAGACAACTTAACGTTACGGCTACCGATTATCTTATCTTTCTTTCCTTGATTTCTTAGGAGTCAAGACAGTCGGAGCACTTACCAACCAACTCGTAGCTTAGCCCGCACTTTAGTGATATTGGAAATATATGCTGGTGCTGTCTGTAGATAGACACATGCATCCTGTGACTGCAGGTTGATATCATAGACTATGAGGACATGTAATGGATGTACTTGTTTACCCGAAAACTGGAAAAGATACACTTAATATAGGGAAGTGAGTTATATAGGGAGTTGGTTGCGTGCTATCTTTTGCTAGATGTCAAGTCAACCTTTCGTTGCTTCCTTTGAGTTAAAAGTTTATGTGAGAGCAAAGCCATTGAATGCAATTCCATCGCCATGTACTATAACTCTGAGGGATGTACGTGAGATTTGCCATGAAACTTTTGACTTATCTCTCTCTACTCAATTCCCTTCAACTCAACGCAATTCCAAAGACCCAAACAGAGCATCTCTGTGTTTGCTCTAAATATTTGTGTCTATAACTCATAACATAATATTTAACATTGCAGATTTACATTTTTTGGCATAGATTCCACATTCTTTGATTGTATTTATTTATTTCAGCAAGAAATGATTTTAAATTCTTTTTCCAGTAGACAAAGTTGGTTTAGTTAGGACAAAACAATTTCTAGTATTAGCTACAAAGGTAACCACATCTATGGCATAAAAGTGCATGTAACAGAATCATAGGGAGGTAGATAAAAGAAAGGACATGTAGAATTGCGAAGGCATAGGACTATTAAAATTTGAGCAGACAGGAGATATACCTAAAGAAAGGTTTGCAGGGATTGTCACGTAAATTCCTTTGCCCCGGCATACTCTCGTGTACGTAGGTAGACTCAATGGGAATTTTGAATTTCGTCTGCAAATTCTTTCTTGTTTCTTTTGACTGGGTTGTTATTAGATATTTGATGTGATGTGGATTAGATTCGAATGCTATATGAATATCGTGCTTTTGCTACCAAAGAACCTCCCAGCTACAAGACAGGAGCAAGAGCAATGATAGTCGAGAGCATAATTTTAGGATTGTTGTATTGTGTGGTGTCATGTGTACTCATTGCTATTCTTGTATGCCCAGGTCATCAGGAAAAAGAGAAGCTCCGGCTTCAGCCTACAGTAAAATGCAGACGGTGCAAGACGAAGCTTTCGACTCGGATGATGGTCTTATGAGGAGCAGCAGCACGGGAGCTGGAAATCTAAATTATTACAGCCCCACGGCTGGAGATATTGAGGATGAATTACCAGATACTTGGGATGAGCATCACGAAAATGAACATGAACTCGTGGAAGAAACAGACACAGATGACTCCGATGTCGAAGACAAATTCCATTGTCGTCTCAGATACCAACACACGCGTATTGATGTAAGATCCTCCACATTCTGTTTATTGTTACTGCCGCATTACATATTCATAACAAAAATCCTACTTATGGCAAAATCACTTGACATTTGACATGCCTCACTCTGCTCTACCTCAATTAATATTACAGAACAAGAGTGACATACTCTCAGCATAACACAAAACCCCATTTATTAAATCTCATCCAAATCTTCACAATATAGTTCCATTTTTAATTATAAGCATATTTTAGTAATTAAATGATATTCATAAGATACACTATCCAGGGGACAGCAACTTCTACGATGTTTGCTCAACCCAGGCTAGAATCTAGGCAAAGGTCTAACCCCATAGTCTTGGTTTGTACAGTATGCCTTTATACAAATGTGTAGTGTACAGTCCAGAATCCAAATCCAATAATTTTGGTCATCAAGTTTGTTTTATGGAATAAGTTGCCATAAAAATTCATTGTGTTTTGAAAATAATCAGGAATAAACCAATATTTACTGGAGATTTCAGGTAATTACGCTTAAATGCGTTATCATTCAAAAAAGTAATTCCTCCATGCATTTTCATATGGGTTACCAAGTCTGTAATAAATTGTGTGCATATATCGTATAGGAGTTAGTTTCATTTGATAACGTTGTAAAAGGTGAAATTTTAAAGCTTGAAACAACATCATCACATTTCTATTAGATGCGTAGGCATATTTTCACTTTATACTACAAGTAATGTGCTTCTTCAATGTGGAGCTTGGAACGTTAAAACGAAAGTGAGCATGTCACAATGCCACGGCACTTTGTTACAGACAAACTTTCACAATCATTTTCTCCACTTGTTTAATTAATTGACTTGGTCGGGAGTCAACTCTCCAAAATTACTGAAAACTTGGTTACCAGCCACGACTCAACACTTTTTCTTATTAAAGTAACAACTATAATATGCACAAACCAACCTTATTTTACTTAAAATGTGTATGCTTATGCATAGCATTATGTTGTCTGCATTCGACATAGAGAACATAATAATGTCTGCCACTTATTTCCATCCTTTATTCAAAATTCTGTTATGAATTTCTACTGATAAAACTCTAGTCAATTCCAAAAAACACAATAACTTTAACGACTTGCTACAAATTTTATTTACAATGCCGGATGATGGCCATTGGACATTATTTATAAAAAACTGTGTTATCATACAGATATGGACTAAACGTTATTATCAATTATACTGCGAGTGCTTGAATTTTGGAAGGAATTATCAAGTGCACTTAGGTAGCACTCCGTATCTAATCTTTTAATTAGTGAATTTTCCGGTTACTCTTAGAGAGCTCTTTTCCATGTCGACTTTATAGCAAACTTTTGTCAGCTAATTTCGGGGGGCTTTCAGAAATGAAGTAAAAACGCAGTTATTCGTAATTGCGATGTACTTTATAAATGCCCACATTCGTAACCAAATAATAAATTAGATATAAACGATTTGTAGAATAACAGGAACTAATTAATATCTGATAGCTACTGGAGTAGAAATAACCATGGGATAGTAAAAAAGAAATGTTGAAAAATATGGTCTGGATTTGCATTTTATGCTAACGTTGTATATTAAAGGGAGGAATCGCAGCGCCATAAAGTTACTTCGTAATAGCCATGGTTGTGATAACTCCACTTTAATATTTCTGTGCTCATAATTTCGTCAACTCTGCACCATACAAACCGGTCTATAGTCTAAAGGACATAGTATGAGGGTGTTTGATTGTGAGTGAAAGAAGTTTCTTGTCTCTGGGAGTTATGGTGTATAAAAATTTGTTGTTGCTAGTTATCAGAAATGAAGCGTGTTCAATTGATTTCCCTGTAGGTTTATGGACGATTCCTTGCTCAAGATCATGACTCTGGACGAACTTCCTATTTCATCTCCCGGAAAACTTACCTCAAAGTAACCGATTTGATATCCGATTATTTACGTGTGTCTGATACTCAAGTAGCAACCATCAAAGGCTCTGCGGCCGCCATCCAAGGAGTTGGCCCTGGTAGAACTGAAGTTCAGGTGGGTAACATTTCTCTAAAGTACTTTCCAAACTAATCTTACCGTACCAGAACAAAATAACATAGAAATATTAACATATCCATACATTCATCATAAGCGTCTTACTGTACAGATAGAATTAGTTGGCATAGTTAAATCCTGCTAAGTACGGGCATTGGAAATTATAATAAGCCCCCATTCTCATCTACATTAACAGGAACAATTAAATCTTTATTTCAAATTTCAAACGACCATACACAAAACATTTCTTAAATACCTATTTAAAAATGCTTATTATTGATTTTATCTTTCCATATGCCGATAAATTCTCATAAGTCTTGGGTGATTCTTATCGTATACAATTTCTGTAGAACTATAATCGATTTAAGAAATCAATCCGTCGTATTGACGAATTTCAAAAGTGACAACAGGGGAAATATGGAAGCATGAAAAACGAACAGATTTTTTTATTCTATGTGTACATTCGTAGTATACCTCTGCTTATAACCCCGTCTGCATCTAAAGCATTTCCAGATGCGATTTACACAATGAAATCATTAAGTACAAGTTTGGATAAATGTAGTATTAAATTTAACCACTTACACAATGCTGGGCTGCATATATCTGTAATATTAAGTATGATGAATCTGTTTGAGATTTTATCAGGAATGACAAATGGAATGCTTGACATGTACCGACGAGCTACATTAAATAATATCATTCAAATCAAAATGAGACTTAAAAGATGTGCTCCCTAGAAAAGCATTTCTTATCAGAAACTTTGTTAGGTTCATAAACGGATTGGTAAATAAAATACTGGATTAGGTAGTGGCTTGTATCGTTAGAGTGACAATAAAGGAAGATACATAAATAAATTGAACAGATTGTAAGAGCTGAGACTGAGCTGACCCACATATTACTATCCGGAAACAATTTAAAGAGTAGAACTTGAGCAGAATATTTTACTGATCAATGGAAAGAATTGAATGGATGGTAAAGACTAGTGAAATGAAGTTGGTTGACCGATAGAAATGGTGCTGCATTAGATGTAGACCTGATATCCTATAGAATTGCTGCTGCAAATCAAAGAAGGGATTATATTAATGAATGCTACGGATTATGTAGTTTACGTTATAATATACCTAACTACATTGACAAATGGTCAAATGGAGGATAGGTATCATTGTAAGATACTACAATACTATTGCAATAGAGCTCGGACCGAAACATAGCACTTCTACATTCTTTTCCAACATTTATTGAATTTCTAGACCTAGCCTCAGTACCAAAAATTTCTATAAAAACGGATTTCCAATTGTTTCAAAATTATTGCTCCACTTCAGATACAATAAGAAAGTACATCAACTTGGAGTCAATAGTTTAAAGTATCATCCGTATTAACACAATCTCTTTACTGTATCTTAACTTAGATAAATCTAATAGAATGAATAGGTGAAACATAAATGGCATGTTTCTATATAAAATAATTGTATTGAGCTTTGTTTGTAGCCGGATGTAGCGTGATTAAATGAATAGTAGATTTGGATTGGACACGGAAGAATGTGATAAGCCCCAGGCGGTGGGGATTGGCTATGGTCCCACCTCTACATAGTGTGTCCTTCGGTGTAGGAAGTTTAGTTCGGTTAAGGTGTTTCATGGCTGGGAGACCCTGTAGCTGGAATGCATTGAGAAATCTTCAATTCAAATGCAAATTAGACAGAAGGACCAAATTTGGTTGAGTAGACTTTTAGTTCAGTGAATTCAATTCAGCAGTGTTTCGTTTCGGTGAGTTGGCCCATGGCTACGCTAACTATAAGTACACTACTAATGTACTAATGTCAAGTAAGCTTGTGGTATTCAGCTGTGCATGGGGCTTGGAATGGTGAATGGAGAACATAATATTGACTGTATAAATTCAGTCAGTGAAAGAATGAGTTTGATTTAGTATTCTGCGGACGTTAGTCGGTTAGTCTGACTTGGTCTTTTATGTACTTATGCCTAATCGTAAGTAAAGCAAAGACTTGGCTGACTGACTACTCTCGTGTGCACTACAATAGAATACACTAACTGACTACTGGAGTAGACGCCACTACTTACGTCTTTCGAAATTGCTAGTGCCATTTGGTTCAGACTGCAAGAGTGGACTTGACTGGACTTGACTTGACAAAGTCTCTCCCCAATTCGGAAATGTACTCTTTGTACTTGCCGACATTGCTAAAATAAAAAGAGCCTCTAACTGGGCTTTCAAGATCGTGATCAAGTGTGCTTTATTTCTACTTCGCTGCCTACATGTAACTTCAGGCAGCGACATAGCCAACTCTTCCATCGTCCTGCCTGCCTCTATTATACTCACATATCTTTCTGACCCAAAGGAAAAGCAAATGATTCTATCTTCAGTTTCACACTATCTATGGCATTATTAGTTCATAAAGTGAACACACAATGCAGTAAGCATTACTATTGCTAGACTATTACTAGACTAAAGAAAACATGCGGAAATATTTGTATATCCAACGTTAACAAAGGATATTGCATAGGTATTAGTATGAGAAATAAATGTTTTTATTACGGCATTTAGACGTCTATTATTTGTAACTTTCAGCGATTCTATCGATCAATTCATCCAATGAAGACTAATTATTTTCAATTTTATGAAGGAATATATTGTTTTCTATTAAAACCCAAATACTTCAGTTCCGAAGCAAATCGGTAGGTACAAGCTAGTACAAGACAAAGAAAAAGCACAATGTCAGACAATATTTAAAAACGAGGAGTAAATTACTTAGTCGAAGAAGAAATACGATTGCAGATTCTGCCGTACCAGTATCTATCCATATAGTAAATGATGACCATAAATTAAATCCCCTCAGCCATGAGGAGCACTATTTAATTAGTAAAATAGAAGAAATGTTTGAAATCTCTCTAATCTTTGAAATGGACATTACAAGTGTAACTGTCATATTATTGAGAAAGTGAGTGTTAAATTAGAGCAGAACGAATACACATTTATAAAAAACGGCACCTAGTTATCAGAACAATTGTGCTATTCCGATAATAAAGTTAAGTAATAATTTGCTAACTCAATAACGACGTTGTATCACTAAATAATGGCTCTAACTTTCCCATATTACACGTAATTTATTACAGAATATTGTGGAAAGTAGAGTAACAAAATTTCAGTTCCATTCTAATGTAAGACGAAATGATTCTAGGTAGGTACAGATATACTAAGTATATATGGCATTAACTGTAGCTGTACATATACTATAATGTTCTT
>JABASH010005299.1:0-12348 GCA_019776445.1 Tomocerus maximus | reverse complement strand
ATTTGATAAATCGGGCAGTAAAAGAAAATTCGTTCCCACAGTTATACAAAGAAGCTTTTGTATTGCCTCTATATAAAGGAAAAGGAGGAAAATCGGATCCTGGTAATTATAGACCGATCTCTATCTTGTGTTCTGTGTCTAAGATTATAGAATCCATCATGTATAATCAACTAAAACGAAGCATACAAAAAGCCGATACGCTCACTCCATCGCAACACGGATTTAGAAGAGGTTTCTCCACGTTCTCTGCCGTAGCCCGAGTTACAAATGACATATTTACTGCGGGAGAAAGAAGACAATGTACAGTTGTAGTATTTTTAGACTACAAGCGTGCATTCGACGGAATTTTCACACACAACTTTAAAGACAAGTTAATCAGTGTAGGTATAGGTGGTGAAATGCAAAACCTAATTTTATCATATTTGACCAACAGGAAATTGAAAGTAAAACTTGGGGAAACGTTCTCCGATAGTGAAACACTGAGTCGTGGGACGCCACAAGGATCTTGCCTTTCAGGACTGCTGTTCACGATATACATAAACGAACTACCAAATGTGCCAATTTTTTGTAAATGTGTCCTTTACGCCGNTTTACGCCGACGATGTTGCCCTATACTTCTCATCTAAAAATGTTAAAGAAGCAGAAGCATTTGTACAGATAGACTTAAATGCCATAATTCAATGGGGTAACAGAAATGGACTTGAGTTGAATGTTGCTAAAACTAAATACATGGTATTCCATCCACTAAATATGAAACCAAATGCGACTAAACTAAGCATATATGACAATGTAATTGAAAATGTGGATTCGTTTATATACCTAGGAGTAACCTTAGATGTCAAATTAAATTGGCATGAACATGCAGACAATGTGATAGCTAAAATGAAAAGCAGGTCTAAACTAATATTTAAGTATAAGAAATTTTTCACTAAAGACCAAACCAAAATGTTCATTAACTCTCTAATTATATCTATCTTAGACTATTGTTTACCAATCTGGGGAAAAGTGTGTGCAACAAAAATTAGCAAAATTGATGCAATCATATCCAACTTAGCAAAATATATCTCTGGGAAAAATATAAGTAACCATAAAGAATTAAATGATGCCTTAGAAATATCTAATTTAATGACGTTTAAGGAAAAGTGTAACTTATGTACTTTACAATTTATATACATGCATGTGATAAGCGAAGATTGTTACCTTCGACATGAAGTTAAAGCAGATTATGTAAAGCAAGAACCGATCAGATCACTACGAAGCTCTCTAAACTTGGAAGTACCAAACTTTAAAACAGAATATGCTAGGAAATCTTTTTGTTATAGAAGTGCCCAAATGTGGAATCTGTTGCCAAAAAATATTCAGAGCAGTGAGACGTACCCTATATATGATAAAAATGTCAGACAGCATATTATAAGGAACAGATTATCCCCCAAATCAAATTACTACAATCTATGATAATAAAATAAGAAGTATGATCAATTGACTCACAATACGATAAGGTATGTATACAATAGTAAGTTAAATCTAGGTTAATATATAATAAGTAATGTTATTTCTTGACTCATAATTAGTGTAGTGACAATGATGGCAGAAAACTTGTTATGATTTCATTGTAATCGGTTATTCTAATTGTCAATAAACCATACCATACCATAATGCATTAATAGCTGATAGTATACTTCAACGGACTAAATCGCAGTTTTTCACAAAATACCTAAAGGGCATGCCAGAAATAACCCGACAACAATGTTAATGGTACATAAAACTTGAATGGCAGTTTTTTGATAAATTTGTATGTTTATTTATGACAAAAAATATGCAAAAATGTAACTGCAATTATCACGCATACCAAATAAACAAAGGCTTACTAAGACATAAAATGTGAACGTATGAAGGGGATTATTGAAAATCAAAGAGATGGTCATGTGATATTATTTAAATGGCTTTAAGAAACATTATTTATAATAATAATTGTGATCATTTGACTGAAAAAGAGATTGGCCATTCATTATTGTGTACAAAAAATTGGATACGGTAGACTGCATTCGTACGACTGTCGGGTCACATGCAAACTGGAAAAAAAACTTTAAATGCATTCATCTCATGAAGGTGGAAAAATATGGTAATTTGGTCAACAGGATATTGAAGACGGACATTGTGCCTGTTGAATCCATTTAAAACTTCCGTATGATCTCGTGTGACTCTTTTTAACATGGCATTTTCCACACCGACTAAATAGCAGAAATAGTCACCTCACCTCCAAATCATAGTGCCATGTTACAAAATTGCAATGATCACGTGTTTGTCTGGATGGATATAAACGACTAATGACTTATCTTCCTTCGGTGAGATATTAAGAAGGATCACTTTCTTGGGATTCGTGTTAGCCGTTGTCTCGTGGTTTACGTGAATTTATAAATTGCACCGTGGAAGCATTTAGGACTAGCATTCTTCCTGTACGAGCGAAGTGAGGGCGGCAAACTAAAAATTCATGTCCATTGACAAAATTGAAAATCGACTGACCACGATCGGTCAGCCTAATTTATTTTTAGACTAATCCTTTTACCCTTTCGCATATCCACACACCGCCGTACAAACTTAATCATTACTAATAAGCCATAGGTACATTAATTGGTTTTAACTCTTTGAAACTAAGTTTACTTGTTACTATTCATTATGTATGCCACCGCTGCGTTAATCTAATGAATTGGCATTACTATATTGTTGAATAATGGGTGGGAATGAATTGGAACTATATTTTATTCTATCGATACTCGATAGAGGTGTGGACAAACGGTGCATAAATGATTGATAAAAGGTAGAACTAATTATAAATATGGCCGATATTTATTACATGCGCCGGAGAGTCAAAGTTTCTCGCATACGCTTGTATGCATGTTAAGGGTTCTAGGGTTAAATGAATTGGCATTACTATATTGTTAAATAATGGGTGGGAATGAACTTGGAACTATATTTTATTCTATCGATACTCGATAGAGGTGTGGACAAACGGTGCATAAATGATTGATAAAAGGTAGAACTAATTATAAATATGTAGTCATTACAGTGAATGTTTTTAGTGATTGCCTCCGCTTATTATAATGCCCATCAATGTAATTTGTAATCTTCGTATAAACCTATTCCCGAATTCCTACAGAATTGAGTAAAAACCCTTTCCGTCCCAACGTTTCTTAATGCATAGAATTTCAGCTCTATACTTACAAAAATATTCTTTCTTGCCAAAACCTTCGGCAAGTTTATGGCAATATAGATGACCTACAACTACAATATGGTCTATCGAATTTACGTAATTTTATTAATTTTATCTCAGGCAACTCAGCTTTTTAAAATTTTAGAATACAAGAGGGCCGTCTGTGGGAAGCAAATTATGACGAGCTAATTCGATAGTTGAGAAAGAGTAGAATCGATAATTTCAATTAATTTTAACCAATAAAAGGTTCTAAGCACACAATTTATTGTCCTTGATATTATAATAATTCAGCACCACCATCCCCATCTCCAAGTAAGTGTTATTGCTTGAAAATTTAGTGACTCATTTATTGCTACTGAAATACTACAAATATATACACTTTTCAATCATGGATAACAAAATCACTGCAAATATAAAGATGTCATCCTCTTCACATATTTTTTAGAATTTTTATACCACGACAGACCAATTGGTTTTTGGAATCTTTTTTTGATCTGGTGCTTTAAGTTGACAAGCTTCAAGTATTCTTTCAACTGTAGCCGGAGAATTCAATGTGAACGTCGAATTGACTCCATTTTCCCGTCGAAAAGCTTTTACAGCTTCTTTAATAGCAAAATATATTGACGCTGCCAAAAACAACGGAGGTTCACCAATTCCCTTTAAAATAATTATTTTGCATACTTAACTTTTTTTAAAACTATATTTGTACATAACTATGAAAATTCAAATTCCATTATTGCCATGGCAGTTGAGTATGAACATTACTTACCTTAGAAGAATAAACTGCTCTTGGATTGGGGGCTCCTCTCAACAGGGAGACATAAAATTCCTTCGGAATATCTCCCATTGACGGGATTTTGTAATTTCCAGGGCCTTTGGTTATCATTACTCCCTTGGGACTGTACAGGAGTTCCTCCATAGTGAAAAGGCCATAACCCTGCATAAAAGCTCCTTCTATTTGTCCGATATCCACAGCCGGGTTTAAACTCTCCCCGACGTCCATTACGATATCAGTTCTCAAAACCTTTTCAAATTTTCATTTACAAATGGTTGCTTAATTTACGTATTACAAATTATGATTAAGGTGACTATTTACCTCATGTTCTCCGGTGAGACAATCGATTTCAACCTCCGAACATGCCACTCCAAATGAAGCGTACGAAAACGCATTCTTGCCTCCTTTAGACTCAGCTCCAAATATGTACTCCATGTCAATCCTTTTAGATTAAAATCATTTATTATGTTGATAATTGTTTAATTGATAAATGATGTTTTTAAATTTAAACTTCTAACTCATAAAATCCTGTCGCTGAAAGGGAAACTTTGTTAAAGTAAGCTGCCAGTACCCAATCCTCCCATTTTCCGGAGGGATTTGCATCTTTGAACGGTTTAAGTCGAGCTATCAACTCATTACAAGCGTTCTGTAATTAAAATAATCTTATTATTTAAAATATTAGACAATAAAAGAAAGAAATCTAAAAAATGGGACAGAAATAGAAATACAATTAGTAGAAGACGTATACAACAACTTTATAGATAGAAATATTATTTATTAAAGCTACTATACATAATCCTATAGTACCTAGTTACAAATGGCGAAACAATCGAATAGTGTCTTAGAAATTGCAATCCAAACTACAATGAGAATTGGTAATGAAAATTAAGCGATTTCATACCAGAACAGCACCGCCATTTAGGTCAGAAGTCATGCTGGCACAAGTTGCTGTCGCATTTGGGATCTTGTCCGTGGAAGTCTCAGAGAATTGAATTTTCTCGATGGGGATGTTCAGGGCCCGACTTGCAACTTGTGCCATTTTAGTGAGGAGTCCCTGGCCCATTTCCGTGCCTCCGTGGTTAAGAGACACAGATCCGTCTGTGTAAATGAGAACCAATGCTGCTCCTTGATTTAAAAATCCTTCGTGGAATCCAATATCATGTTTTAAAGGGACTACCACGATTCCCCGTTTTTTCCATTTGTTGTCTCTGTTGAACTCATTCACCTTCTCTTTTCTCACTTCGTAGTCGGAAGTCAATACCAATTGGGACCAACATTTCGACAATGTGCAATTCTCCATTGGGAATCCATTAGGCGAACAATCACCTTCATTTTTCAAGTGTTTCAGTCGAATCTGCATTTTTTTAAAATGTTAATCATTCTATCTAATTTTAAAATTCGCAAAAATTTGAGAGTAAACCTGAAATGGGTCCATGTGCAAAGTCTCGGCTACCAAATCCAACATGTTTTCTATAAATAGAGATGCCTGAGGGCCCCCGAATCCCCGAAATGCAGTGTTTGATGGCAAGTTGGTTTTACAAGCCCATCCTCTGATATCCCAGTTGGGAATCGTATAAGCATTATCCAAAGACAACACGGCTTTCTCCATCACCATTGTTGAAGTATCCGTCGAGTTACCCCCGTTTGAGTAAAGCTTTGCTTGTACTGCCAAAATGTCACCCGAATTTTTGAAACCTATTTTATATTTACAGAGGAATGGATGTCTTCCTCCTGTCACATTCATATCCACGCTGCGCTCCATTACACAACGCACTGAAACCCCCAGTCTGAAACGTTAGATAAATGATAATTTTAAATACAAAAAATAATTCACTAATTAATTTTCATATTTTCTTTCTGGCCTATTTCTACAGTTTTATTTTAAAAAATTGTAAATTTTATTGGCAGTTTAGTGCTTAGCTAATTATCAACCATAATTAGTTAATATAACATACTTTCTCGCTGCAATGGAAGAGCATAGAGCTGGAATAACAGCTTTCATTTGCTTGCCCCCGAAAGCTCCACCCATTCTTTTACATCTCACACGAACTCTGTTGGCAGGCAAATCAAGACATTTGGCAACAGTCATCTGAGTTAAATTTGGTGACTGCGATGACGTAAGGATGTCTAGTTCGTCATCTTCTTTTGGAGTGACAACACATGACTGGGTCTCTAGGTAGAAATGCTCTTGTCCACCAATTCGCATTTCCCCTTCAATAACCTCATCGCACGAAAGAAAGGTTTCTTCCACATTTCCGCATTTTACTTCTCGCACAACATCAAAGAAAGATTCGTGCTGGATAGCCTCTTCGATCGTCAAAATCGGCTCTAACTCTTCAGTTTCCACTTTCACCAATTTGGCACCTTTTTCTGCTGTGAATTGATCGACGGCGACAACGAAACCGATAACTTGTCCTTGACATGTTATCTGTTAGTCATTGCAAGCAATGAATGGATAAAAAATATAATTACAGGTGGCTTAGGCAATTTACGACATAAATGTTCATAATGGTCCTTCGAGCACAATTATTTTAATGCCATATATTGCTGACATTCAAGATTATGTAGATATTTAGCAAAAGTACGAAAGTAGTTAACCTTTTCGTTTGCAAATAACTCTTCGTCAGCAATTAGTACCCCAAGACGATTTCTGTCCGTCGGCAGTGACCTCCAATCGAAAAAGTCAACGACACCAGCCAAATTTAGAGCATCAGACGCATCAACGTTGAGTATGTTTCCATGAGCAATCTTACTAATAACGAATGCTCCACAAAGTTCTTCCAACATCGGTTTACTGTCGTTTGTATAGATGGCTTCTCCAGTTGCATGCCTTAGAGCTGACATGTGAACCACAGGTCGACCAATTAAATCAATAGTTGGTTGGTCCTTCGAAACTATTTCAAACAACTGACTGCTTTTCGTTTTCCTTTCAGTTCTACTTTCAACTATCCCAATTTCCTTTTGCAAATCTAATGACAATTTCTTGAGTGAATTATTTTCTGAATTCATCCAATGAGCAACCGCAAGGTAGAACTTGTAAAACAAACTGCAGAAAGTATCATTTGGAAAAATTCATTCTAAGTTTAATTCCCAAATGCTATTAATTATACAAAGTATTGTAAACTTATTAATTATGAACTTTAGAACGAGAGAAATTCTATAAGCAATCATCCCTCCAGGTGCGTCGTCTTTTAATGGAAATTCCCTCAGTAAAATATCGTTTACTTCATTGATAATATCTGCTTCCCATTTTCTAAATTCACAATTCCAATCAATGCATTATGTGTGCCCAGAATAATTTTATCAAATATCCGCATATTTATCAAATTAACTTACTTCCCTTGCAAAAAGTTTGCTGCTTCTGTGGACAGCAAAGTAGTCTGTCCCATTCCTCCGTAAGCCAAAACAGAATCTTGTACAACATTTGTATTTTATCAAATATCCGCATATTTATCAAATTAACTTACTTCCCTTGCAAAAAGTTTGCTGCTTCTGTGGACAGCAAAGTAGTCTGTCCCATTCCTCCGTAAACCAAAACCGAATCTTGCACTACAATTGAACTAGCTGACATTCGAATTCGCATGCAGCAATTAACTATTGCAATGTCGTCTTCCCTCCTTTTTGACACTTTTGCAGCCCAAATATATTCATCTGCAACAGTCAAAGGAATTCTAATACCTTCCAGTATCTCATTCGGCTTCATTGCCGTCTCGCGATAATTTGTGAAAAACGTTTTATCCATTTTAACAATTCTTGTAGAATCTATATAATAATATCCATAAACATTTTTCATTTTATGATATCATACATTACTGTGTTAATTAATACATTATACGCACGCTTTGAAATATTTATACCTTTCGACGTAAATGTAACAGACGCTCCAGCTGCCATAAAAATCGGATTCAAGTCTGAAATTGGACTGGCTGTGACGATGTTTCCTGCTACTGTCTATATAATGAAATAGGTTTATATTAACATCATTAAATGATTTCCAACTGATTAATGTAAAAACTAAATATTCTTACAGCCACATTGCGGATTTGTTGTCCCCCAAACCAGTTAAGGACTTCTGAGATAGCATAGAAAATATCGCCTGGGCCAGCTAAAATTATAAAAGTAGAAAATTGGTATGTCCTGTTTTTTACACTTGTCTATTATGCAATTCCAAACAAAATTAAAAATGACAAAGTCATCTTTACCCGTTTGTTTGGTACAGAACTCTTTCAAATTGGTAAGTGTCACTGCCCCTCCCACAAAAATATGATCTCCTTCCAAATCAATTCTGCACAACTCAGGAATATCGGAAATTTGAATATACTTTTCGTAGAAATGATTTTTGAACTTGACATCCACTCCTGAATAATTAAATGTTTCATAATAAATTTATTTGCCCACTTTCAAAAATGAAAAAATATTGATTAAAGTAGCTTACCTATTTCAGTATTTCCAGCAACAATTTTAGCTTCTGGAAATTGACTCCTCACATTCAAAAGTTGAGCTTTTGTTTTGACAATATACCAAGTTACAATTTCGTGGCCAAACATCACCATTTCTTGTGTTTCATCTTTTTTGGCCTAAAAATATTCCATTGAGTAGGTTCGTGTTACTACTTTTAGAAAATATTTATCGGATACCAAATTTATTGGCGTATACTTTTATATGACCACTTACTTGTAATAATTGTGGAGGAAATATTGGATCTTGTGATGGGTCATAAGGTTTGAATTCCGATTCATCAAAAAGGACGTCACCCACTTCTTTCAGTTCAAGCTCGTTTTTGTCCTTACAGCAAATGAATTTTGAAGGTCCGTTTCCGTCGTAACTTCCTTTTACACAACATCCATTATTCTCTTTTCCACAAAATGTTTTGAAAGCGTCAAGAATTGGTCGATATCCTGTGCACCGGCAAAGATTTCCTAAAAACATACCATATTGTCAGATTTCAGCAATTAATAAACGTTTAATTAATAGTTTAAATTAATAATAATAAAAGCAGTAAAAGTTACAAGAAAAAGATGAAAATATGACATCAACCTGCTCGCAGATGATTATGTATCATTAATTCATTGTACCCTGAAAAGTGCTCTCTAATTGCGTCTCAGTAGGCAAACAATTATTTCTTAGGAGAGTGTACATTGACATGACAAATCCTGGAGTACAAAAGCCACACTGGGTTCCATGGCTTTTAGCGATTCTCTCCTAAACAGACAATTATGGTATTATCATTATGGTATTATTATTATTATTAGTATTATGGTATTATCCATTCACTGCTATTGGCTGCACCAAACGAAGGATGGATTAAGGTTATTTGCAGTGCCAAACGGAAAGTAGACTGATGATTTTGCATCCTAAAAGGATGATATTGTATTTAAATTAAATTCGATTTATGGTTACTTGAACTGGATGGAGTCCATCACGAACACTTCCAATTCCCTCGGTAGTTACAATAGCTGCACCGTGGACAGAGCACAATGGAGTCAGACAGGCATTTATCGCCATATTACTATTTAGAATTATCAATACTTAAATAGACAAGAGCACTTTCCATGTACATTTCCTTTAAGCGTCCAGTCGGCAGACTAGTCACATATTGGAAGACAGTCGCTCAAATATTTTATGGATCGGACGCTCCATTCAAAATATATTCCATGAACACGATAATCCAAGTTGATTTCATACAAAATCATTTAAACGAAATGTTCGATCCATAAAATATTTTAAATTTAAATTCGGTAAGCTTTAAATTACAATTTTAAAATATTTTCAGCTTGAAAAGGAAGCTTTGAAAAGATTTAAGACGAGAAATATACGGACGTTTTCAAAACAATTTATTAATCCTGTTACATTCCCGAGCGCACAAAAATATCCAAGGCTAAAATTTGGTATTGGTGGTATTGGTACGAGAAGCATTTTACACTTATGAGATATGTTCTTAGGAGATAAATTCACCTTTCCTTTATCTGCCTGGCAGAAGGATTCGAGTCAGGGGAGAAAGAGCGGTGCTAACCTAAAAGGGTAGCTCTACTGATTCAGTACCGTGTGTGTGCTGATGGTCCCACAACGATTATAAAGCTGTACTTTACTTTATATTCACAACCATATTATATACACGGGAATTGATCATTTAAATTTCTACTGTACTGTAATGCTTATTCCCGAAACACGGGCTTCCATGTTAGCTGCCATTGTAAGCAGTGGACTAATTTAGCCGGTTAAAATGGCCGAAAATTAAAATTCATTATTTTATACAGACGTATTATACTATACTATATCATATAGTTTTAAAGATTTTCGAAATTTCAATTACCTAAGGAATTAGTATTGAACATAGTTACTTCAGCGATACGTAGTTCAATACAGTTCTACGCAAATACTATACTATCATTTATTCTCACCTCATTAAATTTAAAGTATTCTTGTATTTTATTATTTCATTGTGTTTTTATTGTAAATGTTTATATCGATTCAAATGCTATGATTAGTGAACAAAACTTATTACTGTGTCATTTATGGCCAACTTTATGTAACTATGTAAGGCCAATGTGGAAAATAAAGGCAATTGATTGATTGTTATATAACATTCAATTACATACATTCAACATAAGTTCTTAACATGGTTAAATTTTCTAATGTGTTAAATTTTTCTCTGCTGGCCAAAAACTGGGTTTCATATCAGCTAAAATTTAGAAATTAAACAGCCTCCAGTTTGTTAAACAAAGCAGACAAATTTTAAATATTTGGAGAGTGAAATATGTTGAACGGCCCAGCAACTTGAGACCATTGGGGCTAGATCTAGTAAGCTAGATAATTGCATGTATTCACTACCATTTTAGCTTTAAGAATTATTATTACATATAAACAACAGAATTACGATATACGGTACCCAATACCCAAAGTATAGGTAGCGTAAATTGACTGCTGACAAGTACTGTGGGTTGACCCCCATTTCAGGAAAATTAAAATTTTCCGGATTATACAACATGCCGAATTCAATATGGCTCCTGCTATGTCGCACAACAAACCCCCAATGCTATTGGGGCTCACTCCCATATCGACAAAACTAAGACTTTTAAATTCAAAGAAATCCCTACACCCTACGGGGTAATCAAACATGCTGAATTCAAATATGGGAACCGTTATGCTATTGGGGGTTCACCCCCATATCGGCAAAACCAAGACTTTTAAATTAAAAGAAATCCCTACACCCTACGGAGTAATCGAACATGTGAATCCAAATATGGGAACCGTTATGTCGCACAGTGAACCCCCAATGCGCCCGAAATCGGAGGTTTTTTTGTGTGCAGAAGCTCCTCTCATTTTTACGTGATGACTGATGTTGTTGACATTTCTTGTAGGAGGAGGGAGACTATACTATATTATGGCAATCGTGGGGTTGGCATCGGCGAGAAAAGCCGGGTAGATACGAAGTTTTTGGAACGATCTGTGCTCTCTCCTATTCTGCATTGCTTTAACCAAGCCCTACTTTTTTATCTGACTCGGTCGTCTGTTCCACTCACTCCAGGGTTACAGCTATTACCTATTATATCTGCACTTCACAGGAGCTGAACGGCTCACCGTACTCACCTACTTTTCCTCGATGCAATACTAATGCACCCGCATGCTCAGATTGGTTTTAATGGAGTGTGACATTGGAGCGCGGTTCATTTGATACTGTACTGGCCATAATATTTATAGGCTGCACTCACAACCTTAAGACTATTCTGTAATGTAGCCAAAATGAAAATCAACATTTTCAAACTTAATTTTTGATGCTTTAAAAAACTTTTTCAATTTCGCAAAATTAGATAAAGAATTGGTGATTAGTTGCGTTGTGTCATTTATGACGCCCCTTATTGCCTGGTCTTTAAAAGACTTAATTGTTATTCAAATTTAAAAGGCCTAATTGTTATTCAAACCTAAAAGACCTAATTGTTATTCAAATTTAAAAGACCTAATTGTTATTCAAATTTAAAAGGCCTAATTGTTATTCAAATTTAAAAGGCCTAATTGTTATTCAAACTTAAAAGACCTAATTTTTGGTCAAATATAAACGGAATTCTAATTTTTAGTCCCCTGGATTTGTGTGCGAGAAAACAGGGGAGGTTGACGTAATGTTCATATTATCTCACATTCATTTCCGGGCAAATCCCTCTAGAATTCCGTCGTGCGAATTTGTTCGCAATATGTTAAGGCCGGGTTATAGTGACGGGCTCGTCTAGTATAATAAGCAAGAAGAGTAGCACCAATGAAGTCCGACTCACTCTGTTATACATATCGTCTCAACGAGTGTATGCTATCGCTTAATCTAAAGGCGTGGCTGATTCCCGATAAAAACTCACATTCGACCACCCAGATG
>JABASH010005298.1:0-12348 GCA_019776445.1 Tomocerus maximus | reverse complement strand
TAGACTCTGTCGACTATTTTCATGCCCTCTTTCTGCAACTGCTGAGGTCAAAAACCTGTTTTTCTCAATGTTGGTTTGCACCTTCCATTTACGTCACAAAACATAGAATTGTTTACAGTGGACTGACGAGTGAAAGCAAATGTTGGTAAACAATGAATATCTATTTCATCCTTGTGAATGGCAAAATTATTCCAAGAATGCAATCTGCTTTACTGAGAAATTGACGCTTCTCTGTTTCTTGATAACCGTTTGAATAATATGAGCTAAATAAAGTAAACATTTAAGGTGCTCTAGAAACAATGATTTGACAAAGTATAAAAAGACACACCTAGAATTACTTTAGCACATTGTCGTTTGACTTGCATAACTGAGTAAAATAACAAGTATCAAAAAATTCCACGTTTAATTCCCAATTTTCAAGTTACAATGAACAGCAAAATATTTTTCATCTTTGCAATTTTCGCTTTGATTGCCATGATTAATGTACAGTCAACTTACGCGGTAAGTACAGTATTTATTTATTAAATGTGTTAACGATTGAAATCAAATTCATTTGTAATCTAGTCTTAACTTAAATATCCATTAAATTAAATTCGTTCTTCTCTAGCCATAAATTTATATACTTCGCATACTTTGAGGCATTTTCATTTTTCGTTTTCCTTTTAATTAAGAATTTGTTTTCTTAGATTTTATACAGGATTGAATTATATATTTTTATTTAAAATGTTTTAGGCTAAAATAACTAAAATAGTTAATGATAATTAAATAATTAATACAGTACTGCGTATCTTATTAATTTGGAATTATTTTTAGCTTTCAGTAATAATATTCAAGTAAATAAGTTATCTTCTACTTTAATTTAACCGATTTGCAAAATGGTGGCTCAACCGTCCAAAGTTAATTGAATTTTGTCAGTTTTGATTAAATGAAATTAACATTTGTTTTATTTTGTTTGTAGCAATGTTTGGAAAACGGAAGACGTTGCAAGGAAGATGGATCATGGGGGAATTGTTGCAGTGGTTATTGTCACCGTGAAGAACCTTATGCTTTAGGAAATTGCAGAAACAGATAGATCAGTTAAACACATTTTTCATGCGGTTAAAGTATACCCAGTGTGTATTAATTTATTGGTGAATTAAAGTATAAAGAATAATGAGAGCATCTGCTTTTACATAAATTAATGGTATTGATGTCATATCTGTATACTATCTGTCTGCATTCTATACGATTCATTTGCACCAATCCGTTATTCGTAAATATTAAACAAATTTATTTTTGTTATAATATGTAGTAAAGTATTAAATTTTGGACTTACATTCAATAAGACCTAATTATGGGGGTTATATTTGTACATGATTATATCATTTGTGATGGAAATAGTTTCTCTAATCACGGTTTCGTTTTTGGGTAAAAATAATAATAGATACAATAAAAATAATCCCAGAAATATCAAATGATCGAATTTTATGCTGTTTAGACCTATTCAGTATTACCTACCAATTTTATACCCTGTCTGCAAACTGCACACTGTTTGAGGTTCGAGATTAGATAATAATGCGGCAGAGTCCTATGTTGAACATTTATTGTGATATAGGAATTGTATATACTGAACGATGATTTACACCTCTCGAGTTCGCCTTATCCATGGTTGCCATAAAATCATAGTTATTTATCAAAATCATCTAATTATTTTTATCTTAGCATTTTCAGGTTAACTATATAGGTAGGTACCTATACCAAATGCAAAAATAAAACACATTGACATGTCATTCTTTATGTTTTGATTGAATAAAACGATAAGCACCATTAAATATATTTTTTATTCGCGGTCCACAAATTGACATACTAATTTAAAATTTATTTGTCTTTGGTTGTCGGAAATTCTTCTAGAATATAATTTTTTAACATATTTGAGTACATTCTGATACAGAAATGGCATAAATATTTGCACATATTCAATTATACCTAACTTTAATGTTTAATAAACGGCTCATATAAAACTGATTATAATATTTACCGACTTGTAGTCGCACGTCGCAGTTTGGTAGTGAACTAAGAAGGAAATAGGTTTTGTGGTTTTTCCGTAAATGTTGGTATTATTGTAGTTACTCATAGGAAGTTTTGACTGTTCGTTTACCATTATTTTATGTTTTTAGTAACCAGGTGTATTTTCCCAATATCCTTGAAAATGTCCTAAACAAATTACCAACGATATCCTCTGTGAGACGATGGTTTCCTCTGATGTTCCTTGAATGACAGATAGAATTCATGTATTGGTATTTTTATGTTTATGTCATCTGCAAGGTAATTTCCCTTAAATTAAAAATATGATTTTCTAGTTCTAGTGCGTTTAATAATTACACTGCATCATTTCCTTCATATTATAAACATTCGAAGCAACACTCACAAATGTTAAAAGTTGAGAAATTTAAATATAGCTTCCCTTGTTCTAGTAAACAAAAAGAACCATACATCAAAAGTAAATTAATTTCAAGGCTTTACATCGAATGTGTTACAATAATTAATTGCATGAATGTTTATAAAAGTATAAATAAATGTTAAAAATTAATAATTAGTAGACTAATATCCTAGAAATAGGAAGGAAAATTAAATTTATTGACTATTTGTATAAAGGTCGGGAGTAAATTTATATAAACCCATTGGATCTACAAATAGGTTGCATTGCAGTACTGTTCTTAGTATAAACATATTCAGTGATTTTCTCTCAAGAAATAAAATAATAATGCAGTCCAGACTTTTGCTGTCATTTGCGATTATTACCATCATTGTGGTTTATTCCATGGATGTTTCTGCCCAAAGTAAGTTAAATTGGAAACATTTACTTATCTTAACAAACTTTCAGTGTAATATAACTTAGTCGATCAAGCTCAATATCTCAAAGATTGATATTAATAAAGGATTTGAATCGCACATTTGGGAAACTTCATTCATTTGTTACTGAGTAATAAAACGCAGTATTGAAACCAAGCATTATTATCTGCATCAATTTTCTTTTCGGCGGATCATCCCACGCAATTAATTTTTAATTACATTTCCTCCTAAACAGAGAATATTATAGTATAGTTCAATTTTTGTTTTAGGATGGAGTCGTCCTACAAGTAGATGTCGAAATGGACAAACTCGTCAACTCAACTGCAACACTTGCCTATGCCTCAATAGAGCCTGGTCTTGTACCACTAGATCTTGCATTTCGTACCTCGGAAATATTTTAGGACGATAAATATAGTTTTTGAAATTGGAGATTTTGTCATTGGAGCAGACTAAAACATTAAAATTAGTATTATTTATTGAATAAAAATCCATTTGAGTTTGAGGAAAAACTACTGAACCCACTTATTATTATAACTAAGGTTCTGGAATGTAATGTACGTTCTGGGTTCTGTTATAAATTATGCAGTTGCAGTGATATTAACTATATATTATTATGTGTATCACTGGGAAAATCCTGAACTAAAAGTTTTCAAAAGTTAAATTACAGAAGTAGAATGTTCTATTCGATATTTCAAATGTACCTATTGATTTTTGGGTCGCGATTAAATAAAACCTTATTCAGTTTTAAGTTGTAAAAAATTAATCATAAAATGATATAAATACCAGTTCCAGTATTTAAGGAATTTATGGAAGTCATAATTTTTCTTCTGGTTCGAGTATTGTAGGTTTGCAAATGATGGGCCATTGACTAGTAATTTTTCAAGCCTTATCGGCATACCATAAACCGCACTGCGAAGTATCCCAAACATTTTTCTGTAAATTATCCTTTATGTAGTATGTTCATGTATTCCGCTTCAACCGACGCTTTCACACTGATCCGACTAGTATTTCTTCGCAACATTTCTTTGATGGCCTTAATTATTGCAAACTTGATCTGACATTCTATTTGGAAACGACTAAGTACAGGAAGGGCGAAACAAAATATTTATCATTAAATATTCAAAGCATTATTAGTAGTATCACTAATATCTACTCAAATATTAATAAAGTGTATTTGGTTGACCATGATCACAATCACGATTGATGCAAGAACCTGGGAATATGAAGCGACGGAAATACATTTTGGCCTTGGGTTGGTACTTTCATAAGAGGGGTTCATCGTTTCTGTTAAAGCTACCATTAATTTCGATACTCCCTTTTACCGCCAGGTTGACGGTGTCAGTAGTCTACTTGTCATTCTATGACGAATCTGTATTTCTTTTCATTGACCTTCCTGAAGAATATCAACATTTATTTATCGTAATTTTTGTTTCAATTACTTTTATTCTTCTTGCCAGTATTGTGTTTCAAATATTTAAAGTTTTGGGAAAGGAGTTCACGTAAGTCGTATATATTGCTTCATAAACCTTACACATATTTTTTATTGTCACCAGTTGAACAATTTACTTAAAGTTCAACAATCTGAAGAAAATAAATCTCTTGTGGTGTTACCTATTAATAAAAACCATGAATATCTATTTTTCAGCCATGGAAATCAGAAATACAATTCCGAAAATATTGTCCGCAGTTCCCCAGAAATTGTCACAATATGCTAACATAATGAAACAGTTTGCTCAAGAAACTTTTGGAGTGATTTTGGCGCCTTATCACATCAGTCAACACTTTTAAGATTATTTATAATCATCAGTGTCATAATGATTGAAAATCACCAAAAAATTCACCCATTTATTATCTTTCAGATTTCCTCCATGACTTTATTATTTATTTTAGTATGGTGCACAGTTTTGATAACATTGAATAAAAAGTCATCGATCTACAACAACGTGATCAAAAGTTTTGACAAATACTCGTCAAGGTACATCAGAGATATCAAATATATCAGGAAGTTCAAAATTGCAAGTAAACCTATGAATTTTAGAATCGGACTAGATGAGCCTGTTACCATTCAGAGTGGACCGAAGTTTGTATTAAGTATAAGCAGAGGAATAGGGAAGTTTGCTGTCAATGTCTAATGGTGAAGGGGAAGCAGTTTTCGATTTCATTTGAAAACTGAACCAAGGACAGTCGAATTTATAATATTAGGAACAACTTTTGGTATGTACTGAAGCTTCTGATAGGCATGCCCTCCAAATCGCAAACGATACACAAAAAATGTAATTTTGATAGGCCACTTTTGATTCATTTTCGACAAAAGGAACCTAAATAAAATTTTTCCCAACCGTGAATTTCTGCCAAGAATGAGTACTTATTTATATTATATTATACCTATCCTATGGTTAAATTGGATGCAGATCCTGGGGTAAGGTGGCGACAATAGTTATGGCAAAATTTTTCGGGACTAATACAATCCTTTAAAAAAAATGATGCCATCGAAAATGTGTCTTTTGTAATAGCCACCACCACTACCCAGTGTCTAGACCCATCCCAGTGACATATATTAATAATATTAAAAAGTGAGAAGTGTAGTGTGGGGGCAGAACTGTTAACCATTATTAGCAGTATTATAAATTATAAATCTATAATTTATTACAGATGCTGTTGAGTGTTGAAATATAAAAATGTTTAGTTAAGGTTCTACAGTAGTCGCCACCGCCAGTCACATTTGCATGCTACTCTATATCGACAAAAATAACTCGCCTAATTGCCAATTAATCTGGACGCAAAAGCACTGGAATAGTAGTCCTCTAAAATTCCAAAATTATCCGAAGCATTTTGTGGCAATAATTTGTTTTCGGACAGATCTTAAGAATTTATTATTACTTACCTAATAAAGAATTAATTTTTAAATCCAGATTCCTTTAAGCCTCGATATTTAACATAGTTTATCCATATTTAATTAAGTCAATTAAACCTAAGTTTGAAGGCATATGCCTAGTTTTATCTGCTATACGATTAATTTTCTACTCACTTTCATATACTTTATTAGATGACATGTGTTACATATAATTATTAATAATCTGTATCAGAAGAGAATAAATATGAAAACAAGTAATATTAAAATGTTTACAATGTTTACAATGTCTCTAACTCATTTTTTGGAAACCAGCAGTTTAGAAATCTTGTCGGACGAATGCCTTACTAATATACAGAAGTACAAGTCATCACAGTCATCATCATCAGGAAATATCCTCCAAATATCTTAAAACATAACTTTTTTCTTAGAGTTATCTAATAAGTCAGAAAAGTTTCTATGAAAGACCAAAATTTTCTTATGCATGCATGGCATGCAAACTGTGCTATCATATCAGAGATTCAATAATAACAGTCTAGATGTAGGTATATTAATATAAACAATATCCAAATGATTTTGATATCTGTAATTAGTGGCTATAGTGGACCCAAAACATTGCATCTGTACATGATTATATGTACAGTTATCTGTATGTCATTCCTATGCTAATGCTCCCACAGTATAATAAGATCCTCATGTTTGGATTGCCGGACTATGATAAATCTTCTACATTTTCCTTTTCTGGGCTTTGCCTTTGATAGTGGTTGGCCTTGGCCTTCACATTTATAAGCGTTCAAATAGATATAAAGCAAGTTATACTTATTTATTCCACACAAGTTGACAAACATACATAAACTAGACATATACTAATATAGTTTTCATTATCCTCATCAGTCACCACCTGATCGAATAATGTTCCCACTTTTCTTTATTGTTACATAATAATAAGGAAAAATATTTAGATCTATATAGAAGTCCGTGTTGTACTGAGCTGAAAGACTGAGTGATAGAGTATTGCGGTTTAAACAAAACTTGATCATATTTATTTAGAGGCAATGGCAAGGTTGAAAATGAAAATATCTTCACTTCTCGGATTCTGTTATTTAGTAACAGCATTGGTGGGTTGTTTGGCAGAAGAGATTCCGTCGGCAGCAGAAGATTCTATCGTGGGTGTGAGTGAGGGAAAACTGAGAGGAATAGTACAGACATCAAGAAATGGCAGAAATTATTACGGATTTCTTGGGGTCCATTATGCTAACAAGCCACAAAGATTTCAGGTATCACCTCAACTTTACTCGCATGTAAGATAACAATTAACATTGAAATTTACTTACTTTGAGGATTTTTTGGAAATTTTCAGACAGCTGGTCCTCCAGTGGCTTGGGAAGGAATTAGAGACGCCAATAAATTTGGGCAAATGTGTCCCCAATTTTTCTTTCCGACTAGGGACATTATTGGAGACGAAAACTGTTTGGTGAACAACATTTATACACCTGATGTGAGTAAAACAAAAATATTCTTTAGACATAGGTAAACAATTATAGATATTTCATGATGTTTAAACTATTTATGTAGGTAAATGGAAAGAAACCGGTTTTGGTATTTATTCACGGAGGAGCTTTTATGTTTGGAATTTCTGATGGCTACGGAGCTAAATATTTTATGGACCATGACGTAGTTTTGGTTACAATGAACTACCGTCTTGGAATTTTAGGTCTGAAACTGAATTTTGAATAATACTTTTCATGAATTTTCGTTGAAGATTGTAAATCCTGTGATTATGAAATGATATCTTATATAGGATTTCTAAGTACGGAGGATGATGTCATTCAAGGAAATTTTGGTTTGAAGGATCAAGTAATGTCTTTGCAATGGATACAGAAAAATATCGAGAAATTTGGAGGTGACCCCGAAATGGTAACTATCTTCGGTGAGAGTGCGGGGGCTGGCGTCCGTGAATTATCATTTAATTTCTGAAATGAGCAGAGGACTTTTCAAAAGAGCTATTTCCCAAAGTGGAGCTGCTTTGAATCATTGGGCGCTGCAGAGAAATCCCTTGGGAAACGCCAAGGAACTCGCCAAACTTCTGGACTGTCCTTATGAAGAAGGACGGGAGGGGTCATTGACGTTGAAAACTTGTTTGCAGTCAAAATCTACCAAGGAGATTGTAGATTCCCAGAAACACTACGTTGTATGCTCATAATATCTTTTGATCTTGAAAATTAATAATCGTCGATTTCACTATTCCAATTTATTTATTTTACACATTTAATTGTAATTCACAGAAACTGTTAAGTGGAGATCCACTTTGTCCGTTTACTCCTTCAGTGGAAAAAATATCTGCAGAAGCTAAAAATTCCCCAGTTTTCCTCCATGATACACCCTACAATGTTTTGACCAAAGCTAATCTACGGGACCAACTAAATCTGAATATTCCTTGGATTGTAGGCATCACAGAAGACGAAGGACTTCTACTTCATGCCGGAGGCAAATATAGAATCATTATTTTCAATAATTAAACAACTGTTTTACAGATAATGCATACTGTAACTGTTTTTGGCAGTTAAATCTCTAGTTTGTTGAACAATGTTGGTTGACTATAATAGTTTAATGTGTGTAATTATGTTGACTTAGTAATACTCAACGAGAATAGTTACGCGAGGCAAGAAAATTCGTGAATCACTAATTGCGGAACGGGGAAGAATTTATCCAATTACTTTAGACTACGAGCATACAGTAGCTAAAGAAAATTGGAAGTCTGTTGCTGACGATATTCACAAGTTTTATTTCGGAGACAAACAAATTGGACTGCAAACTCCGACGGAGACAATAAACTTGTATTCAGACAGATATTTTAATCACGGTGTCAGAAATTCCGCCAGATTATGGTCAAAAGCGGGAGGAACTGTATTTCTTTACAAATTCACATACAAAGGAAAATTTAGCATGTCCGAATATTATGAAGCTACTCCAGGTTTTTATGGTAAGTTTATTCCAGGGACCTAAATATTTGTAATGTTATAGTCCTTTAATTTTAAAGTTTTAATTTTATTATTTCTTTGCATAGCTGTGACTCACTTGGACGACTTGACCTATCAGTTCAACATGACATTTTCAACCCAGGTTGTACCGGAGTTTGATAATAATCCGGAAATGATGCAAATCTCAAAAGATTTTCTTGAATTATGGATTTCGTTTGCCCGATCAGGGTTAGTTCTTAATTTATATATTTAAGTAATCTGAATTTATTCAATATGCAAAATATTTCTTCCAAATCTTCTTTTTCGGAAGTATAACCTTGGATTTCAATAAACTTTTCCAATCAACGAGTTATTTATTTGACTTTTGCAGTGAACCAGAAATATCTCCCGAAAAGAATGATAAATGGTTTCCCTTAAGTAAAGATGATGAAGAGCCGCAATGGTTCATTATTGACAAAGAAAGAAAAGTGACTATTGAAGATGTCTTCCTTTACTGCAAGAATGAAATTTTGGGATAATTTGCCAAACCTATTGGAGATGGAACGAGAAAGGTCAACTCTGTCCCGCGAAGAGTTGTAGTTTAAAGAATCAATCACATAAATAAGAAAATGGGATAACTGAAGTCAAAAATGAAAATCTCAACAAAAATGTCATTCTATTCTGATCAATAATAATTGAAATACTAAATAATTGAGGCAAACATTTTGACCATCAATATAATAATTTGAAGTCAATCCATGGGAATAAATTTTTGGTATAAATAAATATCGACTTTAAAGTCCTATCATAAAAAAACTATGTTGAAAAATTGTTTCAACTGTTTTATACAAGCAAGTGATAATATATATATAAACTATAACTTATATATCTATATGAAGCATTCCCCATTCTCTCCCTGTTTGTTACATCGAGAAATTATAGGCATACTTTTGCGGCGTTTTGATTGGCTGAGGCATTATAGAAATTATAATAATTATAGATATGTAAATAATTCTGCCATACCTGAACATGTAAATCTGGAATTGCGGTTTAGGACTACCCCTGTCATATGACTTTTATCAGAGTTTTTGAATGCTTCATATAGATATATAAGATATAATTTATATATATATATTTTGGTGATAATAAAAGAATATAAAGTATTAGTATAAAGCAGTATAAAGTATAGGTACCAACGTGTTTGCACGTATAAAGGACTTAATGAGGGATGGGCATCCGTGGTCAGGTAGGGATTAAAATAGGAATGGATGGTGAAAGCAAGTATATTAATAGACGGGCATAGAATGTATAGCTCTGGTTTACTCAGTATATAATATATACTGAAAAAGTTGTTATAAGGTTTGAGGTGAGGAAAGGCCAGTTTTCTGGACTTGCAATGGAATCTTGATTTGCATTATCAGTTTTCATTGTACTGAAAGACGTATGTACAACGAAGTCATACCTACTATTCGATCGGCTGAAAAGTAAGTTATCAAATTAACATTGTTTTACATAATTTTCAATACTGTACTTGGTTGGCACTTGCATGACATAAATGACGATGTTCTGCTCACACTGCTCGTATTCGTGTAAGATAGACTCAATCAGTAAGTAGTACTAAGTTATAAATATTTACAGAAAAAATTCTTTCAATCTAACACGGATTAAAATGTAAGTCTTATATTTTATTTACCTTTTTAATTACGATATCGCTGTGTGGTATGCAGACGTGAAAGTTATTGTCTATACACTACTACGTTCTTCTGTGACCATAATTTGGAGTAAAAAACTTGAATTTTGAAATGTCGTTACAGGTGTGCACGATAATAATGAAATTGTGTTAAATATCATTCTTTACATAGTTACATCTTATTTTTGTTGACCATTTTCAAAACGACAATTTACGATTTTGAAGATTTTGTACGAGTATAAATATTGATTGGGTATAAATTTTATGAACAAACAGTTTTAAATGAAGAGCCTTATAGTTAGAAGCAGTAGTTTCAACATCAATTTATATTTTTTGTTGTATATGACTTGAATTTGATATTCATATAACAGCATTACATCTTGGGTTTAGTAAGTATTAGCTAATAGGTATTAGTTTAGTATCTATGTGGTATCTGTCTATAATTAAAAAGGCTGAATGCAACAGCGAAGTGAGCGAAAGCACATTTTTGTCACACTTATGTTAGTGCTTAAGTCTCCAAAAGGTGGAGTGGTAACATCTTCCAAACGCATACAAAAGATGACGCGGTCATCTCCAAAAACTTTGTTTTATGATTCATGCATGATTCTTGAGATAAATTTCTTACATAGAGAGTAATGGCTAGGTAATTAGTTTCTAATTGGTGTTACCAGTCTACATCATTTGCTGAAAATGTTAAAAATGAACAATGAAGTTCTTGACATTCTGCTATTCTGATTGCGATTGGGTGATGATTTAGTATTTATGCAAGTAAAATTCGCATGGAATTTTTCGCTTATATCATTAAGTATATTTAATGAAAATAGTGAAAACGATTTACATTTATTTTTTCTCCAAAATTACTGTTTACACTACAATATGACAAATGTTAATAATTGTGATGATCTTTCTTTTAAAAAAGGGCGGCTGAAAAAAGAGACACGAGTGACGAATTCGACAGCAGTGAAATTTTGGGCGAAAAGGAAATGGCAATCGGGTTTGATTATCCGGAAGAGATAAAAGAAACGAATGGTTTGGACCGTGGTCAATTCAATATCATCAACCAAATGATATTGTTGCAAAGAGATGTCCTAAAGCTTTACGGAAAAGAAACGGATAAATTGTTTGTCGCCTTGGCGGAACACCGTGACATGACTAAGCTTGAAACAGATAAATTGTTTGTCGCCTTGGCGGAACACCGTGACGTGACCAATAAAGTTTTGGATAACGTCTTACAAGGTTTGTCAAAACAGCAAGAAAATGTGAGCGAAATATGCAAAGAAGTGTTTGACAAGTTACGAAAAACATGAATAAAAGGAGTTGCTTGCTGACTATATTAAATTGTTAAATGAAAGTTTAAATAAATTACCTAGGCCTATCTGTTTTTCTTGGAAAGTTTAGAATTTGTCAGTCAGTGAGTTGAAAAATGTAATATGTTTGCTTAAATAAAATATATAGCATTTATGAATTACTTCAAATTATTTTGATTTTTGACTAGTAAAATATTATGTCGGTTTAATTGCACCCCTTACCAATCATTGTGATATTCTAATGTTGCATCAAAATATTTGCAGGTACATAAGGTTTGCTGTCTTATCAGGCAGTAATGAATTTCATATATTAAGAGATTACAGAGAGGTTACCTTATTTACAGAGATTCATACAGAGGTGGGCGAATATAACTATAAGTAATAAGGGCTCAGACATTGTAATGTCCATAAAAAGAGTAGGAAAAATAATGATAATCGACTACCTGAGTTTCAAAGAACAAATTCTTGAAAAACCCATTTCTACCCAAATCATCATGACCATGGCCCATCAAGACTGTAAATCAACATTCAGACTACCTATGAAAATGAAATGACAATGAAAAAATAGAAATTATTTCGAATGCATTAATTTCTGATTCTGGGTACAGTAATGTATTTACTTTACAATTTACATGTATAATGATCATCAATCAGTCAGTTATTAGACCCTAACAACTATTACCATACATCAGACATGGCATTTATTTC
>JABASH010005297.1:0-12354 GCA_019776445.1 Tomocerus maximus | reverse complement strand
CCAAATGCCGCTCCATCAACCTAAACACACTATGTTTCTAGATTGTTACTGGAAATAAATTCTTCAATTTTATCAGAAGCAAAAGTTTTACAGTTATTGCATAAACGCAGGCCAGATTCACAATTCCCAATGTAATGTCTTTAATACATACAGAAATATACTCAGGAATCAATATGATTTACTTCATTTTTCTATCCGCTCATTTAGGATCATGTACAATGCAGAGTTCTAATATGGTTTCTATTTTTTCATAATGTAAGTTAAGCCTAGTTAGCCCCTCGTGTATAGTGTATAATGTACACTATAGTACGCTTTATAAAGCTAGTCTCGATTCTCGATAAATCTCAAGTTCTACAATAGCTACGAAAACTTGGAATTGAGAATTTAAATCTACTGAGGTTCACACACGCGCCAACGGAATTGTTGGTTAAGTGACTAAGTAGGCAGGGTTCTATGCTGTATTGCAATGATTATTTTTAGGTTACATTTGGTATACGATAATTAGATAAACGGGTATTATTTACCATATGCATGCCAAACTACTGTTTATGATGCAAGAACGATTAAAACTTAGTAGTAATCTACTAATACCCAACCCACATGCTTATGCATTCGTTTACTTGGATTCTGCATCCGGGAGATTTCTCTAAAGGGAAAGCTGGGTACGGCATTACTGCACCGAAAGAGAAAGCAACTTTCTCCCAATGTAAACTAATTAATTTTGGTTACGATGAAATCGGATTTTGACCCCCCTTGGATTTCATATTACGTCGTGGTCGTGTCCCATTATTCAGATGGTTATGATTCTTGAAGTTAGTTGAATGTCAAGTCAAATGCCACAGCCGCGTGTGTTAGCGTTAATTGTTATTGTCGGTTGATTATGTAATTAAAGGAGGTTCAACACAAGAACTACTGAACCACAATAGCTTCGCATTTGCACATTTCGAAATTTAATCATCCTATTGCTAGCAAAAGCCAGAAAATAAATCATTATTTATCTAGGTCTTATCTAGGACAGGTTTTGGAGGAGAAAGTCAGCAACTTTATCTAAGAATAGATTAATTATTACAATTCTAGCTAAAACCTAGCTCTACAGTGTGCTAGAGAGAGGTGTTGAAATATGTAAAACTGCAGCGCCTGCGTTTATTAAAGAGGATTTTTTCCAATGTGAGTAAGACTCCTTTGTGGAAAAAATGTACATGAACAATCATAAATGTTCATAATGGTCTTCATCCATAGACGACGGTCATAATACGGCCCTTAAAATCATATAAAAGTAGAAAGCATATATATCCAGAATACAGTCCCCCCCTATCTAAAGATGGACACTGACATGACCGACACATTTCTCTAGCTAAGTTCCAGTCAGACCGACAAACAACCATGCAAGCAGTAAAAATCCAGAAGAGGAAGAATCGGATCGAAGCCACATCGAAGCATACACAGCTATCTTATAAATACTACAAAGTACACAAACTACGCACACAGACCACACTGCAAAAAAGCTCCAATTTCAAATATTAAGCACGGCGTGCAGGAAAGAGCACGCTCTCTTATCTGTTCTGTTCTATTGTATTGTAGTCAGTCCACTCCACTAGCACAGATCAAAACAATAAATACAAAATAGAGAACTTTTAATTGGGTTGACTCTTGGTTGACAACTACTGAAGAAGTAGTCGTCTTCTGTCCGTTTAATAAATGTTAGTGGTTTAGTTTTGTCTGCATTGTTAATCGTAAAAATCGTTAAAGATGTTGGTTCTATTCGAAACACCGGCAGGTTATGCTGTATTTAAGGTATTTATAAAGTTTTTTAATTTTAACACCCCTATGAGCATATAATTTTAAAGATGAAGTAATATAGCTTGTTACTTCTTAATTGAGAATTAACTAATGTAAGCATTCACGTTTGTCATGTAGCTATTAGATGACAACAAACTGCAGCAATCTGAAAATTTATATAAAGATTTCATAACCGCTGAAAGCGCCAGTAAAATGTAAGTGATATTTATTTTTGTAGTTTTAAATCAGCGTTTTTGTATTCTCATTAATGATGTCATATTATTATAGGCAGCCATTGCACTCACTTGCACTAATTCAAATAATTTTCTTCTAGTCTCAAATTGAAGCATTTTGAAAAGTTTACTGACACCACTGATGCCCTTGCCGCAGTTACTGCTGCTGTCGAAGGAAAAGTGTCAAAACCGTTAAAGAAACTGTTAAAGAAACTAGTAGTTAAAGAAGCACAAGATCAGCTTCTTGTTGCAGACGCGAAATTAGGAAATGCCATCAAAGAGAAGGTGGACATCAGCTGTGTCTCTAACAGCTCTGTATTGGAATTGATGCGATGCATTCGGTCACAAATCGATGGATTAATTGGATCTCTTCCACAAAGGTTAGCTGGTTTCCGGGATTTGTAATACAATATGTTTTAGTGAACCGTTAAGTTATAGTAGTATAGGATATACAATCAACAATTTTAATCATTTTCATGAAATGGTTGCCCATTTCGATTGAGTCAAAGATAGTGCAAAGGATATATTCTGATGTTAATGCTTAAACTCAAAGGTTTTGTTCCAATTTTTGATATTTTTATCAAGGTCTTGAAACCGAGTTAAAAGCATTCGCTCTATCTCCGATTTCGATTTCATGTCAATAATTTTTAACTCTTCGTTTTTATTTGATTGTTTTAGGGAAATGGCGGCTATGGCTCTTGGTTTGGCACACAGTCTGGGACGGTATAAACTAAAATTCAGTCCTGATAAGGTGGATACGATGATTGTCCAGGCTGTAAGCTTATTAGACGACTTAGATAAAGAACTGAACAATTACATGATGAGGTGCAGGGAGTGGTATGGGTGGCACTTTCCTGAGCTTTCCAAGATTATTCAGGATAATATCACCTATATCAAGACTATAAAGTTAATGGGTAAGGAAAAATTAGAACTATGGATTATCTTTTGGTCTATTGAATTACTGAGATGCTAAAGCCACATTACTTTTGCAGCCATGCGTTCTAACGCCTCCACGACAGATTTCTCATCACTATTACCTGAAGATTTGGAAGAACGAGTGAAAGAAGCTGCAGAAGTATCAATGGGGACTGAAATTTCTGAAGAAGATATGGAAAATATAAATTTTTTGGCTGAACAAGTTATTGAGATATCCGAATACCGAAATCAACTGTAAGTAGCAAAATGAGATAAATATATCGTTATTACTGGCAGTGGTTAGGAGTTGTAATATTTTGATTGCAATGTTTTTTGTATCTAGATATGAGTATCTGAAAAACAGAATGATGGCAATTGCTCCAAACTTGACAGTCTTGGTTGGTGAATTAGTAGGCGCTCGTCTCATAGCCCATGCAGGGACTCTAATCAATTTAGCAAAGCATCCTGCCTCTACGGTACAGATTCTTGGTGCGGAAAAGGCACTTTTTCGTGCTCTGAAGACAAAAAAAGATACTCCTAAATATGGAATTATTTATCATGCTCAGTTGGTAGGCCAAGCTAGCACTAAACTTAAAGGAAAAGTAAGAAATGTTTAAAATGTTACTTAGTTTTAAAGTACAAATATACCAATATACGGCGAATAAATGTGATGGAGTAATTTCAGTTTATTAGATTTTTAATTAATTATGTATTGTTATTTAGGCGTCCCGTATGTTGGCAGCAAAAGCAGCTCTTGCTTCTAGGGTTGATGCTCTTGGAGAAGAAACTTCTATAGCTCTGGGTACGGAGCATAGGGCTTATCTTGAAATTCGTCTTAGGCATTTGGAAGAAGGGCCGCAACGTAGGATATCTTCTGGAAAGGGGAAAGGTTTCCAACCTACAAAATATGATAATAAGAGCGAAATACGACAGTATCCAACTTCAGCTGATTCTACAACTAAGAGGAAGCTTGATACTTCAATTGGTAAGTTTCAGACATAAATTTGTCTCGTATTATAATTTATTTTCATAATTATTGTTTCTGTACCTTGTAACTGTAAACTCTTCTAGTTGTAAGTTAGTAATAATGATACTAGATGATGATATGATATGTAATAATGATCTCTAGATTAGAGATATAATATAATATAGAATCGAGTATCAGTCATGTTTGACTAACTGAATATATTTATATTTTAAAGTGCCTGCTGAGGAAGTAGTTGAAGAACCAGCAAAAAAGAAGAAGAAGAAGAAGATCAAGCAAGAGGTGGAAGAGAGTGCGGAAGTTGAGGAAGAGCCAGTTCCTGTTGAAGAGCCAATGGAGGAAGTGAAGGTTGAAAAGAAGAAGAAAAAGAAGAAGAAGTCAAAAACTGAAACTGATTAATATTTCAGATGAAGCTAAAATGTTTATTCTTATCAATTTTCATGCTAATTAATTGTAGGTCTTCCATTTGTAGTGTTATAGAATAGCTTTTTAAATGAAGTAAATTTTTTTACAGTATGAACTGTTAACTTCAATTGTAGTGTACCTCCCTAAAAATTATTTGCATAAGATAGTATAGAGTTAGGTCAAATTTTAAACGCTGTAAGCAAAAACACTAAATCCCACCTCCCTCCCATACATTAGGCGTATAATTTACCTTATAATTTGGTGAAATAAGTAGTTGGAGTGTATTGTATAATAGTAACTGCCATTGGCTGACCTGCTGTTGAACCATTATCTATAGGTATAAATGTTTCAAATCTACTATTTAAAATGAATGTAGAAAGGTAAAACGAATTTCGTTCAATAAAATTTGTGATACCGATACCTATAATCCATATGCTAGCGTCAACAAGTAACTTCAGTAAGTAATTTTTATTATGCTACAAAATGATGTTGAGTTTTAAATTCAATTTTCAAAAATTGTGCTTAATGCTACGGCATTAGACTTACTGCCTGAGGTTACTTATTATTACGAATCCATACTACAGAAGCTCATTAAATATAACGTTTCAATTTTCAAACCACTGTCATATGTTTCTGGTATTTTCAAGCCTTTGTCACCACGTGAAGCTTTCACTTCCTTTTAAGTACAACAAATTGAAAGCTTCATTGGGTTGTAAAGCGGTGGAAGAAACTTACTTTGGTTAAAGGGGTATGAAGCGTTATAGTAAGCTATCAATTTAGTGTTGACCTGGTGTAGTTTCTGTAGGTCCAGTTGTTCATGGGGAATGTCAACTTAAAACTGGCATTTGAATTTTAATTATATTTAATTATGCGAAGTGACATGCAAAAAAGCGCAATTTAGGTCAATCTATTTACTATCAAGTAACCAAGTCAAAAGATAACTCATAATTAATGTTTTTACATGAGAAGAAAACTGCAAGCAGGTACTTGGTACTGATGTAATATCTAGAATCTAGAAAGCAATTATTAGGAGTGAAATCCAAATGAGTATAAATCATAATCTTATTCCTAGGTTAAAGTAAAAAATGATTTGAATCGTTTTTAGATTATTTATGGCGGTCACACGGCTTTTGATGGATCGTGACATTTTTACACATTGGTTAAAACATGTCATGCATAAGAAAAGTCTGAATTCTGAAATATGTATTGGATTATAATAATTTGTTATCGAGACTAAAAATTTAATTTTTTAACGAATCTGATTTCGAAGAACTTTCCAGGGTGTATTAGATTACATTTAATATTATGTACATTGTACAACATTTACCATTCTACTGTCCATGTGTTCCGTTTTTATAGTTTATTTATGTAAATGAAATAGAATAAACTTCTGTAAAATCCATTGACTCCCAAGGCTTGTATTATAAGTTTTAACTATCTAATCATCCATAGTATATGGTTGAATGGTGTATCTTTGTAATACTACATTACTACCAATTTCGTTAACCCATTTAATATACGGGTAATAGTAATGAGAATTGAGTCCTTGTATGATGACTATAGCCTAGTTTGATAAAAGCGTTAACTTTATATTTACTGAATATTAGTACTTATTCTAATTATTACTAATAAAATGTTGTCATTGAATGAAAGGTGTTAGGGGCTTAAGTGAATATGATTTTGGTTATGGTATTTAGGATATAGAGAAGCAATAGATTCCTGTGTAACTTACCGAGAAAATAGCAGTTTTAATAAAATCAAATACCATTGAAGAGAAAATAGCAGTTTACGCAATTAGTGACTTTTGTTGTGGATTCAGAAAAAAGGATTTTTGTAAGTTAGGCATTTGACATAGACAATGACATATTTTAATTTTGGAGAATTTGTGTCGTTTATCTCATTATTGCTAAGCATCTTGTTTCATGTCATTTGCGGGCATAGCGGAGACGAGAGACGCTATTTCTCTGTGGCCCAATGATTATCCTGTACATCACATTGTGAACTCTTTAGTAGTTTACGAGGAAATGATTGTTTCAGAATGTGAACTAAATTCTATTATGTTATATATTTATTAGTTAGATTGTTTATAATCAAACTTAATGCAGTTGTAAAATAAATTTACTAAAAATCTATTCAGTGAAATTCATTTTATTTATCAACATATCAATATCAGTCCATTGATTACTCTTGCGCTCCTTTCACTCTAACATTATTATAATTTCCATATAAATATAATAGTATTACTATCATTTCTTTTACTTAATAAACCTGACCTTGACATGCTTTATTGCCCTTTCTCATATTATGTCAGAATAATATAACTGTACTAAGCAATTGAGTATGCCATGCCATACTAAAAATAAGTACCGACAATATGGCAATCCATAAATTGCTGCTGATTAATCATTTTTGACATAATAGCATTTATAAGCAGGAGTTTCTCATAGTCAGACCATAAAGTTATATTCTAGGAATAAATCTATTTTATCATTGAACAATAACTAAATATTTTTCAAGTGGGTAAAGATTCATACTCGGTTAACAAAATTTACAGATACATTTTCATTAAAATATTTTGACTTTTAACAGAATTGGCAAGCATAATAATATTATTCACTTGCTGAATTAGGAACAATTACAAATTAACTATTAATAACGAATTCACATTCACTCCTTTTCATAATAATATAAGATCTAATGCTCTATCATCTAATTATTATGTTTCATCATAAGTTTGGCAAGATATTGATACTGACACACTTTTAACAATGAATCGATAACCAAGTGTGCCAACATCAATATCTATGGGTTTAACTATGTATGTTTAACATATACTAATTAAGCTACTTATTTATTTCGTTTGATTATTTTCGCTGATAAAATATTCCATGCCGCTTCTGACGATGTGACAATATCAACAGACAGATAGACAATGCAGCTATTTTAGAAAATGATTTTTTGGTCAGTAACTAAATAATTGCATAGTTGCATAATATTGCATCAGAAACATGCAAAAATGTGGCCAAAATATTTACATTTTTGCGTAAATGGAATTTGTCTATGGAATATCTTAAACACATTCAGTAAGATTATAAGTACTTTAAAGACTTCCTATAGGTGCTAGGATAATATTAATACAAATCAAGATTGCATATGCATACTGCCTAGTATAGTATAATATATCTTTTACGCCCCACTTCCTTAATGCATATTTTTTGTTTTCTACGAACTTTAAAGATTTCCTCTAATAATCCAAACAAACGTACCACGTACAATACAAATCAGAAAAATCGTATTTTTTGCTTTGCTTGAAACACTACTTTGCTTAAAATTTTTAGCAGACAGTAGAATGATTGAAGACTAACAAATCAATGCGTTATCTGATTTGATTCCTAAATAGATCTCAGATTCAATAACACAGTTTAATTGACATTAAGTTAGAGATCCAAAAATCTGGACTTACTGGATGAAAATCCTTTGAAAGTGACGCTATTTATTTGATTAGCACACAGTGAGATAGCAAAACTTAAGATTCCTAGAAACTAGAAGATACTACAAAATTATGCTAACCAAGAAACAAAAGAATATTAAACTAACATGTACAAACTTTTACGTTGATCCTATTTAAAAACTGTAAAAAAAAGAATGTAAGCGTTAATGTCTGTTTTCTATAATATTTCTATATAAACTGTATGCATAAACTAAACTGCACGTACAATACAATAAATCTACACAGGCCAACAGGAAAGGAAGACATTCAAAATTGCCGTCTCCGAATGGCATATCTAGGTGTCTACTTATAAACTGAGGAAATCTGTACAGAAAATCCTATATAATACATGCATTTGACACTGGACAAATTAAGTTGTTTAATAATTGAGTCTAATTATTAGGATCTATTGCGATTATCGGTCCCCTATTGACAGGCGGGGCTAGAGTAGCAGGAGCGAATACTGCAGCCGGAGGAGAAATATCTTCTGACGTAGGTCTTCGAGCTGGCAATAGGCCCCAACGTTGAAGGGTTGGAACGATGATGACTTTGTTGTACAAACACATCCCAATAATTAGAAGTAAGAACCCAATCACTTGAAGATAGTTGAAAGTCTGCCATCGGACAATTATACTGACCACCCAAATAACCAATGTCCTGACTGAATCCAAAACCATACGTGTCGTCGCTGACAATTCTTTCGTCACAGAAACCCCCGCAAAATTAAAGAAGGCAATAGAAATGATGGTTCCTGCAAGAAATATTTTAATTCCACAATTATCCCATTTACTGTAGTAAATATAGGCTTTTAAATTAAATTAAACCAAAAAAGTAACCTGTAAAAGCGACAATAAGAGGGCCTTTGTTGTAAAGTTGGATGAATCCATCAATAGCATCTTCCAGCACTCCGCGAGGATTGTTATTGAATGGTTTGGAAACGGGAATATAATACATTGGAATTAATAACAAGCCCAAAGTCGTAAATCCGAAAACCCCTTCCCAACCAACGGCTTGCAGAGCAGGAACGTTGTGCTTGTTGATAAACTTTTCTTCATAACTGCAAATAAAATCAACACAATTCTTCAGGGTATGACCTATTTCTACGTACCAGGTTTTAACAAGATGTAACTCTGTTTCTGATAAAATGGGGTCTAAAAAAATCATTCAGCAAATTAAATTATTTGGTCTTACACCATCTGAGTCGCAGAAATAATCTGTGCCATAACGATAAGAAGATCGCCTGAAAATAGATCAAAATGAAAATTAACTCTCCCATTCAAAATAGAATCCTACCCCAACATTTGTATCCATGTTGGCGTTTTTAGTTTTTACCTGTAATAATGTTATTCCTTCCAAGAGACTCAGTAGATCCCTTAAATACAAAGTCCGAAGTTCCAACGATTCCAAGTCCAAGGATAATCCAAAATATCCCAAACCACTGACTGAATTTTAGCGTTCGCTCCAAAAATGCGACAGAGAGTAGGCCAGTGAAAACGATAACAGCCCCTCTCAACATTTGGAATGAAGATGCATATGTAAGATTCAAACCCACGTACATAATAGAAGTAGCCAACATGTCCATTAAGGCTGGAGGCAAGAATATCCATACATTAAAATTCTGGTTGCCTTGTACAAGCGGAACAACGTCTTCTAATTCCCCCTAAACAAGATTCAAAAATACATAATAAATTATTAAGATCCCAAGACAATTTATCAAATAAGTGCTGAATGAAATAGTTATATTAAGGGCTCACAGATCTCCTTCTTTTGTAGAAATACACCAGTTTGAATGCGATTAGGCAAAGAATTTCCCCCAGGAACATAGAACATGCTTGCAAAAATGGATGGTTAAAATGCTGAACCTCTCCAGCAGAATTTTCAGACTCCATTGTATCCGCCCATCTTAAAGAACACAAAAGTTAATTAAGTAAATCATATTGGAGAAACGCTGTGGCCCTAATTCACATTTTCTACTAAAAAATTAATATCGCTCGCATATGGAATTTGTCTATTTCACATCTGTAGTCTACATGTTTTAAGTAGTAAATGTAGACTAGTAATTATATTACTAGTTACTCAGGTTGTATAAAAATAGACAATAAATGAAGAAAATGACTTACTTCGTGCTCAAAGTATTCAAAGACCCAGTGAATACCATCAAAACGGCTACGGAAATTTGCTTTTTCGTCCACATCCTGGTAAATGTCCTTTTTAAATCTTCTCACGTATGGACACTATAGTTCAGGTAGTTTTACGTATTATTACTATTACGTCGTAACTCGGAGTCTCAGAGTTAGTAACTTTTTCTCTATGTCTTCAAGTGCCTACCCCTTCACCTTTCGTCCCCTTCTATAACAATTAAAGATTGATTAGACTTTGCTAATAAATTAACAGATTTCCTTACACAATAGTCGAATCTTTATCTGTTGGTCTTGGTCTATATATAAAGATACTAATAAAAAATATTCAAGGTTCAGTATTCTTTTACGTACGTTTGCTTGCGAGGAAGATGATGCTGGTAACTTTTAGAGTTGATCTATTATTTGGCCAACTTTATCTACGAATACTGACTGGTTGTGCTGCAGGAAAAATCTATATCAATAAATTAAATTAGCAATTAAATTGAATATTGAACTTTGATAGGCCAAATAACGACATTACAAATAGACATTTCTTCAATCAGTTTGAATTCCGCCAAATCACTCCCACAACATTCCTCTAAGCAGTTCTCTGCCAATAGTATCTTCAATCTATTAAATACAACATACAACTTTTGTCACCCGCACGCACGCACCTGTTGTATCTTTTATATGCATTTAAATAAACAAATAGCAATTATATACTTCTGTCCACAGAATTAGACAGTTGCTACAGGCATAGACTGATGTTGATTTACTCCTAAATGTATTTAATGATGGGTTTTCCAGCTAGCTTTCCAGTAATTTAAAAAATTATGTTATACAAATTATTCGAAACCCCATGTTAACCCCCGCCCCGGCATAACTTCCTCTGACTTCCTCAATGGAAGGAATTTTGGCAAGTTTAGATTTAGACTAGTCTGCTTTTTGCAGTCTCCATTTCTCAATATTATCGTGAAAAGCTTCCAATTTTGCTAATAAATCGAGACTTGGATAATTGGATATTTCTAATGTAATCCTCGAATTCAGATTAACATTGTAGACTGTTTGACACGTGAAATTCTTTTTTAATTACGTAATAACTGTTTATGATTACTTTTGATAGCTTCAGCCTTCACGACGGATACATAATGATGACATTGCTAATTGTATTAAATAGCTCAATAATACTGTCTCTAAAATGGCACAAATTGCATGTAAACCGCAGCACACAATCATACGTACTTAACATATTTTAGTTCTCTACATTTAACTGCAAATAATGTACCCAGGAAATAAATAGTTACATATTTATACTATACATTATTTTTAAATTGTCTATTAAGACCTCTGTAAATGAATCGTATCGAGGTAGCGAGTAAAAGTGTAATAAAATTATTCCAAAATTACTTACTGCAGTGATCAATCGATAACAAGTGTAATCGTATGCAGAAGAGTTGATTATGTAAGCGAACGTTAGTAACTATGTATTAGTGGTTATGTGAATACTAATCGTTTCACTGGAGCTTAGAATGAGATAACGCTACGTATCGTTTGGCTCTTAAACTTGTAATAGAGATTAATACAATTAACAAGGGCACTAGCACTAGGGAAATGTAACTGTAGGATGTCTAAGTGAAAGAAAATGAATTTGAGTGACCTATGAATTTTATTCCTCTTCCATCCATCTCTTTCATATCACTACATATTTTATGTTTGATTTGTGCCCACTCCTGACTCCTGACTGACTGATATAATATTGTACTAAGGCTAAGTCAACTTATAGAATGAACATACATGACCGATAGCGATAAATAACTATACATGGGTATAACTGTTAATAATAAATAACGCATCCCAAAATGAGTCACGCTGACTCAGAGGCAGAGGCTTTCTGCTCCGTTCATTTTGTGTATCAACAACAACAAGGCAATGTATATAGTGATGTTATGAAACGAAACGACTTGGTATGTTGACAAATGTGATTCAACTATATTAAATTATAATTTCAATTAAGTATGTCCTAAATAAGTACCATTTTACTAACTACATGCATCATTGAATATATTGGGATGCAATGCAGCATGTTATTTATGCGTAAATACATTACAGTAGGTAGGTAGATTACTATTTTATTCATTATTCTGCTCTTTGCATATCTGCAAAGTGTGTATCTACATGTTCCTAATCTCTAATAATACCAATGTAACTTTTTAATACTTTTTAACTCCATACTCCATAGTCTCCATTGTACTGATAAATGTGAGCTGCACATGTATATCTACTTTATACAGATGGGATTATAATGTATTAAGCACACTTATTATGTTATATCATAATAAATGCACGATAAAAGTGCATAACGATGGTTTTGGTTAGAGCATGCAATTTACCACAATATTTTGTCGTCACATAAGAAGCAGAAGTAAA
>JABASH010005296.1:0-12354 GCA_019776445.1 Tomocerus maximus | reverse complement strand
GTCTGCGAGGGCTTCGTGGACTATATATAAGACAATCCTTGAAGACCTATATGCAAGAAATTACACATAAAGACCTTTAACAAGCTTACCGGTCGCCTTACAGTAGGCATACTTAAAATTATGCCAAGGATTTGAAGAAATGGCATATGGAAGAACCCTTATTTTGAAAATAAAACATTTCAATGAACAAAAGCTCTCGGCAACCTTTGGGTAAATACGTAAATAGTAAATAACGTCACAATTTTTAAGACATCAGCATAATGTTTTTATAATACTTTTACATCATAATGATAACTCATAGTGTACAAGTATTTTCCTAGCTACAATAATGGAGGGAATATTAAGGAAATGGTTAACTTATTATATTATTATAGGGTTATTATTTTCTTAATGGTAATGTTCACTATGTAATGACGGATTGCTACTTATGAAGTAATGGTGACATTGACAAAGTTTAATTCTCATAAAATAAACTAAAGGACACGTGTACAATGTACATGTACTGCGAATCAATGGTTGCTTGCAGGAACTTTTTATTTTATTATCTTATGACTAATTAAATTATTCGCAGGGACACCATCAAAATTGACTGGTTAAATTATTATTTAGGGACATTCTAAAATATTTTAGGGACCATTAATAGCATCCTTAGCTATATAAGTTAAGTAAAGCATAAGAAATCTTTCAACTTGGAAACCAGTTTGCCAAGGGACAAAAAAGAACCTTTTTACTTGAAAAAAGGTTTGCCTTTTTTGCCTTGATTTTCTCCATTTGCTTTCACTTGACACTTAAAGTACACAGCAAAAAAGGCAAAAAAACCTTTTTTTAAAAAGTCTACATTTTATGTTCCTTGCAGTTTGCGATTGATATCAAAACTTGTTCCTCTACGAAGGTCCGCCCATTCGGCTACCAGGTTAGGAAAATGAAAAGTGGGAAAAGTTTTTGACGTCGTCTTTTTATTTTTAGCTTTGAGAAATGTTTTCCCTATAGTATATTTGGGTCAAAGATTGGAAATTTCTTTCTGCATTCGGTAGGAATTATGACTCACTAGAAATCTTGGGATATGGACGGAGCTAAAATTGTGGGCGGGGCCTGTTTACTTGGAAATTAAAACATTTCTGATGCCCTATTCAAATGACTAAATCAGGCCCCACATCAATACATCTATATATGGAAATTTCCTTTGGTAAATACAAATAGTACATGAATGTAATTAAATGGAAATTACTAATTCAAAATTCAAATTACATATTTGTTCAATTTATGCATTCAGCATTGAAGAAACATTTTGTTCTACGTATATTTGTTAGGTTAGATTTTGTCACTTTTCTGTCGTCCAACGAAAAGTATTAACCTAACATAATGTGATTAAAAAAGACATGCAAGAAGGGTGCAAGACAATTGACAGGCGATAAAATAAGTATGGTGACGTTTAATCACCTTCTCGTGAAACCTGTCAGTTTCAATCATTTTCCTGTCAAAACCAATTCACTTATGTAAATTAAATTTTAAGTTGAGTATGGCTAAAATATTTAAACATTCTATTTGAATAGTTGAGTATTTTAATATACTCAAATCAGGTTGCGCTAACCCCCGCCTATATGTTTTTCGTTATTGTGTATATGTGTTAGCGGCAATTAGTAAATAAGTATAATTTTGTAAAAATTTAGTTTTTAATGTTTAAAATTTAGAAAACCATTTATGTGGCCCAACTTCATTTTTTATCTTAAAGGACATTGCTTCGAATTCAAAAATGCAAAGATGTATATTGTGAGAACGACGAAGAGAATTACGGCTATGACAACTATTGCATATAAAGCCTTGCCATTTATTCAAATTTAATAGCACGCTATTCAATTGAGGCATTATGGACTCATAGTAGTGTGCTTTATTAAGGTAAAAATGTAATTGGGCTACATAAATGGTCTTTTAAATTTTAAATACGAAAAACTAAATCAAAATTATAATAATGCCTAGGAACTAAGCTTAATACCTCCATTTACTTATTGCCCCTAACATGTATAAGTTTCAGCTCTTGAATTATTTCTAGTTGTCCCATATTCATATTTAAATAAAATATTTGTGAAATAGGTTGTCCAATCAATATCAATAATACTTACATCAGATATTGTTACTGTTTTCACAGGTACTCAGGTACACATTTGCATAAAAAACCATGAAGTCATTAGCTGAAATACAAGGTAAGTGTGAAGCCGTTGTCGCCTATTTAAAGGAAATAAATGTCTTTTATTTCGCCTTGTTCATTCATTTCCGTTGACTATGAATGTTGAACGTTGTTACCAATCTCCAGTCCTAAAAATGAAATATCCAGTTTCACTTATTGTTTTGTTAGTTCTGCTACATGTCTTTTCAACGTTTTGTTTGACGGCTGAAGAAGCAGGCAAAGGCTTAATGGACCCGATTCTTCTCTTCAATATTTCAGAAATTAACAAGGAATGGGTATGTGTGTACAGTTTAAAGATTTATGTAAGATAATATAACGCATAATACTCGTCATTATTCGCTCTTATTTCTTATTGAATAGGATAATTTCAATGTTGAAGAATTAGACACAATAAGGCGAAATACCTGGCCAGAGGCAGAAGAAATGAAAATTTATTATTCCCTTGAAAATAAGTTTATTGAATTATGGAATCAGACCAATTTTTTAGTAATTGAAATTATGACACGGTTTCAATTTCAAACCAAACCAATAACAACAGTCTTCAACACTGATCAGCAAATAGTCTTTTCTGGGATATTACTTTTACTGGAAGAGGAATCAATTATCGACGGATCGAATTCACCCAAAAGCAAAATAATTGCGGAGTTCAATATTACAAATCGAAGAGTAAAACTAAATTCTTCAATTCCATTTAACCGAATAAAGGCAAAGAGTAGGTATGACACTCCAAGCTTTGAAATAAACAGCAGCAGTATAGCAGTTTATTTTAACGACGGAGCTACATATCCTGAAAATAAAAACCCCGAAATACGAAACAAGTCTCTGAAATCTGTGGTGTGGCTCGATTTGAATCCTTACGTACGTATAGATATCAATGTAAAAATAAAATTAGACTGCACAAAAAATTTCACAGACTTCCCGTTTGACACAATAAAATGCGAATATGTATTTTCATTTTATATATTTCAACTCAATATGAATGGATTTAGATATAAACTAGTTAGACCTTCAAGACGTTCAAAGATCAATATCAACTCTGACTATTATTTAGAGCACATGAGCATAAATAATAAGCGTGAACGTGTCATAGTGATATGGAAATTGAGAAGACAACATGTATATTACATGTACACGATCTACTTGCCCATTTCTCTCCTTGTAATTGTAAGCTGGTTGTCATTCTTCTTGGGCACCTCATATGCAGATGTCCAAATGAGACTGAGTCTGGTGGTCACGATACTTCTGACTCTGATCACTGTGATTCAAGGGTCTAATCAATATGTTCCAAAAAGTCCCCAATACAAGGCTTCTGATAAATGGGCAATGACTTCTGTCGGATTTGTAATTGCAGCGATGGTGGTGGTTGTCGTAAATCGGGTACTTCTTTGGGGTAGCGACAATAATGAGTCAGAAACACCAGTCGACGCAGTAAATAAAGGCACAATTGTAGATGCAGACAAAGAAAATCAGGAAATAGAGTGGAATGCATATTTCAAAACTAATATAAGTGATGGGATGGGAATTAATCCAAAATGTTGCTTGTGGAAAAGATATTTAAATAGTATTAGTTGGGTCTACAGCAAGTTCCAAAGGTTTAGAGGAATAAATTGCATTTTGTGTGCTCGTGTCATCAACATTTGCTGTGCTGTACTTTTCCCACTAGTTTATTCTTATTTAGCAATTACACATATTAAAACATACTGTCCATTAGGAACGTTTTGGACTACAGTTAGTAACGATAACCGCTATTGGTAATTTATGTGTTAAAATGAATCAACCAAAACATAATTGGAATTATTTAAAAAAAAACATTCCATGAATTTATTTTGAATTAGTTATTATTGTAATTTTTCTTGCAGGGTTAGACTTCTCCTCTACAGTTTTTCAAACAGAATTTAAATCCTTTTCTGTCTTAAATCATAATTTCAGGCTTTGCTTTATGTGTGATCCAGTGTGATCTATGTTATTTTTCAGTGCGAGAGCGTGATCAGTCATGTCAACTCTTTGTAATAATTAAAGTTATTATTGTAGTTATATATTTCTTATGGTAATATTTCCACTTATGTTACCTAAGTAAAATGACTAATAGTTAATTGCAATGAATTTTTACCAATAAATCGATTAATTAATTTTCAATGATTACATAGCGTTTCCTAAGCTTCAGCCCGTAACATAGTCGCTGTCGGCTTATAAACCTATGCATCCTAAAATAACAATAGATTATTATCGTTCCATGAGAACGCAAGAAGCTTATTAGCATTTAAACAGAAATTACAAGCTGACTCTCAAATATCATAACGCATAGAGTTAACATAGTAATGCTGTAATGCTAGTAATGCTGTTTAAGATAATGTACTCTAAGTTAATTGCCTATTACTAGAATAATTAAAAAAATAAATCAGGAAATTGTTGATAATAAAAATTTGCAATGCCAAGAACTCAGGAGACACAAGGAAATGATAATGTTTAACCTAGTCTTACTTAATACCAATGAATTTCAAATAATGTCATAATATTATGTTTTTTGGGTTTACATATTACCTGTCGAGGCAGAACAGTGTACCAATATTTGATATTTCTGATGCAACTTGACAATAAAGAAATAATTTGATTTGATTGGAGAATTATACCAATAAAACCAATTGTCAACGGTTATTATTCTTTCAGCCTTAGATTGGTTTCATTCATCGGAAGAACAATGGCATACGTCACAGCATAACAATGGAAAGAAATTTGAGTCGGGGAGAAGCTACGTGGGAGGTATTACATCTGTATACAGAATTTATTAGTACCTACTTAATAGTTTTAGATGTGCGTGGGAGTTTGGACATTTCCACAGTTGGGAAGTTTTTCCAACATACTGAAATGTAGTAGAAAATGATAATAGGTGGAATCTGACATTATGTATGTCTCACGATTGGATTTGTTACATAAAATTCTCCGATATTGGCAGTATACCTAGTTTCACTGAGCATTGTATTGTATACCCAGGGCAGTTTGACGGATATCCCGGAGGCCAATATATTATATAAAGGATGGTAAATAGCCTCAATCCAGTTTTTGTTTGGCATGGTAAATAGCCTCAATCCAGTTTTTGTTTGATACAGCAAATATAGCCACCCTCCACTTGCAATACACTGGATTGAGGCTATTTACCACGCAAAACAAAAAGTGGATTGAGGCTATTTACCACGCCAAACCAAAAGTGGATTGGGGCTTTTTCCATCTTTATGGGACGATATAGAAAATTAAAATTATTTTATTAATTTTGTGTAGGTATTTAAAAAAAATTATCCACAAGAGTGAAAAATGGGATTTCAATAGGCTTCTTCTCCTAAAAGTTTTTTAATGTTATTGGGATATCTATTGGCCTTCAGGCAGGTCCAGCACTTTCCATTATCGATTTCTTTCCAGTACTATACTACTTTTAGAAACACCTGTCTTAATATTGATTATTTTTGCCCACTAGAGTTCTGATATGTCTGAAGGAAGATGCCATTCTTCTGGATATACATATAATTTGCACCTATGTTTGGGTATGTTCAATCTGTCTGGAATATAATGCTTATAATACACTTTCTACTCTTTTGGACGAAAATTGTGGCATTAAGGGGAGATTTCTAGTTGGGTTGCCAGGACAAGGATAAATTTACTACGGGGATGGTGATAATAAGTGGACGCCACAGCCCTCTAGCGTTGGGTGCTACTTATTTTCTCCACCGCCGTAGTAATTAACTCCACTTCTTGCCATGGCTACCTAAAATTTCCCATGTAAAATTTTCAATCCCAAATTCCGAGAGTTTCAAAAAACTTGCAGAGTTAAAAAAAATACCAAAAGATTGCTGAAAGGATTATCTAGGGCACTTGAGGCCATTCTCTTCAGTTCAAACAAAAATTGGAATACATTTTTCTAATGTATTTCTCCTACTCCAAACAATATCAAATTTTGAGCGTTAAAAAAATGTTATTTCAATTTGGCCCTCAGGTGCCCTAGGCATATATGGGTAGATTTCAAAAGTTTAAACCGTTTTGCTCTACCTTTGACCGTTCTCCTTATTTTTGGCCTTGAAACGGTAGGACCCCCCCCCTTTAATTAATAATTTAGTTATGCGAAGATGAACATTCCGATCCTAGTAAAAGCGTAGTAATTGAGCTGATGCTAAGCACCAACGTCACAATCTCAAGGCAACGGCCTAAGAGCAGAAATTCCCAAGAATAATACCAAGGATTAGATAGGATTTCCTATGGGCGTTGGCCACATTAAGCGCCCATATGCCAACTCCCTCAACACTGGCATTGTTGTTAATTAATGCCCAAAAAACCCAACGCTGTCAATTTTGTGGGACTTTTGGGCATTTACAAACCCAGTAAAGATCTAGCTAATCAAACTAACCCTCGTAGTTGACTATACGAAGTAGGGGACTGGGTACAATCTGCGAGCTTTTCGTTTAGTCAATTTTATTAAATTACATGAACAGAACTAAATTGATTTCATTTTTTGAATGTAATGAAAATGTATATACTTAGGTATAGTTTGTCTATTTTTAATTATGGTTTGAATGGATAGCTAAACTAAAAAAATAATATTTTGTGGAAGTAACCTTTTTCGCAAAAAGCTATTTATTTTCAAGAAAATTCGAACATTAAAATTAAAATACTCTCTTAAGACTTCCCTTTTTGGGGGTACTGCGTATAGTTTTGAGGCATAATGTTAGCAGAGTTTTGTTTTCAAGAAAAAATCTGTAGCGTTTTATAAAATTCTCTAAAGTAGCAGAAGTCTTACGCCTGTATATGTCCTAAAGAGTTACCATTTCCCATGAATTCTACTATCTCATATCTAAGGTAAAATGTTCTTCCGTGGAAAAAATTGAGGTAAACATCTACTCCTTTGGTCGTTTATCGTATATTTGGGTAGGCATTCTTACTTATTTCAATTCATGTAATTGTTGGGCCTATGCTATTGTCACTTGAATAAAACTGAACTATGAACTATGGGTAGGCATTGCTGACAACTGAAAATTATAGCGAAAAATTGAAGAGAAACATGTAGCGCATTACCCCGTACCACATTCAGATAAACTCACTCTCTACTTATGTTACATCCTGTCCTGTCACCTTTCTGTAGTCAATCAAAAAATATCAACCCAACATAATTTGATTAAAAAAGTCAAGGTCACAAGACAATTGATGGATGATAAAATAATGTAAAGTTTATCACCCTTACAACCTACCATCAATATAATTTCCTGTCAAAACTAACTCACTCTGTAAATTAAATTTTAAGTTGAATATGGCTAAAATGTTTAAGCATTCAGCATTCTATTTGAATAGTTAAGTGTTTTGCTGGTTTAATATAGTACCTACTCAGATTAGGCGGAAACTAATGTTTTTCGTTATTGTGTGTATGTATAAGCTTCAGCTTTTGTGTGGTCTAGTTGTCCATCTAATTTAAATCAAATATTTTCCAAATAGGTTGGACAATCACATTATATTAATAATAGTGGAATGAGATATTGTATCATCAAAATGAAGACAAAGTGAGCCGGCGGTATCTCAGAAACCTTAAGGCCGATTTGGTCCATTTCCAATAGGCTTTGTCACCTGGTTATATTATATTATAAGCAATGTTTTCGTTAAGTTTAGTCAAAATCCGGTAATGCTTTCGAGAGTTATCGCGTTCACGGACGAACGGACGGACTCTGCGGTTCCATAAGCTCGCTTCCTCAGGCGAGCTAAAACCCATAAAGTCATTATATAGCTGAAATACAATTGATCAGTGCAGGCTGGAGCAAACCTAGTGGCGCCCTAGTCCCAAGTAGGAAGGTCGCAGTAATGTACCCCCTTGGCATTATACGGAGCTAGGGGGTACCGTACCCCGTACTGTAAACACATAAAATAGTCGGCAAGCCGATATTTAATAAATGTATTTAATTTTGCCTTGTTCATTCATTTTCGTTGACTGAACATTGAACGTTGTTACACCCATCTCCAGTCCTAAAAATGAAATATCAAGTTTCACTTATTATTTTGTTAATTCTGTTGCATTTCCATTCAGTATTTTGTTTGACGGCAGAAGAAGCAGGCAATGGCATAACGGACCCGATTCTTCTCTTCAATATTTCTGAAATTAACAAGGAATGGGTATGTACATAACTTAAAGATTTATGTCCGATAATAACGCACAATACTTGATTTTAGCCTCTTCATTGCCATTACTCGCTTTTATTTCTTATTCTTTTTGAACAGGATAATTTCAATATTAAAGAATTTGATATAATATGGAAGAACTGGCGTGTTAACACGACAGAAGAAAACACGAAACTTATTTCTTCTCTTAAAACTAAGTTTGACAAATTATGGGATCAGACCAATCTTTTAGCACTTGACATTATGACGTGGTTTGAAAATAAATACAAAACAACAGTCTTCAGCACTGAAGAGCAAATAGTCTTTAATGTGGAATTAATTTTACTGGAAGAGGAAGCAATTACTGACGGATCGAATTCTCCCAAAGCCAAAATTAACTCGGAGTTTAATATTTGTCAGCCAAAAATAAAATTAAATTCTTCAATTCCTTTTAACCGAATAAGATTTAAAACGAGCCAATATTACAGTCCGGACTTAGTGAAAATAAATAGCACTGATTTGAAAATAGTTTTTCACAACGGGGATAAAAACTACAAAATGCAAGAAAGGACTCAATATTCTAGACTTTTATTGGGTCCGAAATTCCTCGCAATATCTGTATATATAAAACACAACGTCAAAATAAAATTTATCTGTACGAAAAATTTTACAGATTTCCCGTTCGACACAATAGATTGCGAATATAGTTTTATTTTCTGGATTCCCAGAGTTAATCCATTCATATATAAAGTTGACTATTCAAAAATTAAAACAATCAATATCAACAGTGAATATTATTTTGAGGAAATAAGTGTAGATGCACAGGAAGAGAAGCGGAGATCTCCTGATAACAGAATACGATGGAAATTGAAACGAAAGCATCTCTACTATATTTACACGATTTATTTACCCATTTCTCTCCTGGTAACTGTTAGCTGGTTGTCATTCTTCTTGGGCACCTCATTTGCAGATGTGCAAATGAGACTGGGTTTGGTGCTCACGATACTTCTGACTCTGATCACTGTGATTCAAGGGTGTAATCAATATGTACCAAAAAGTCCCCAATACAAGGCTTCTGATAAATGGACAATGACTTCTGTTGCATTTGTAATTGCTGCGATGGTGGCGATTGTAGTAAATCGGGTATTGCTTTGGGGTGACACTATTAGAGAGCCAGAAACGCCAATCCATACGGAACATAAAGTCATAATTATTGATATAGCAAAAGAAAATCAGAATTTTAAGTGTGATATATATAGCAAAGCTGGTAATACTAAAAGTAGTGATACGAGTTTCAATGCAAAATGTGGCTTGTGGATAATGTGTTTAATTAATTGGCTGCAAACCAAAAGCAAAATATTTAGATTAAGAAAATGCATTTTCTGTGCGAGAGTCATTAACATTTGCTGTGCTGTACTTTTTCCATTAAGTTATTGTTATTTAGGAATTAAACATATTGAAACATATTGTTCATTGGAAAGATTTTGGGATAGCAATGACAACTTTCACTAACGGTTTGATTTAAATATAATTTATAAACAATTGGAACTATACTGGTTGGGGTAATTCAATCAGAATATATTTGAAGTTATTGTTCAATAAAAAAGCTGAGTTGGAATAAGGCCATGGTTGTAGATTGCAGAGGTGGAGGAGTGTAATAAAAATGAATTAAATTCCTATACATTTTTATCTCTCCTTCCTTCTCCAGACAGATCAGACATTATAATATGACATCAGACTTGAGACCTGACTTTGGCAGTTTAATAGTAGCAGTGGTACTGGAAATTTCAAAATTAACAATCTGGGTATTAATTAACGTAGAAACGATAACGATACGGAAGTCAAACACTTTAAGTTTTAATGATGGAAGCCATAACACTTTATTGTGTCTTAAAATTCAGTTATAAAAGTCTGATCTTTGTATAACCTGTCCCAGATATGATTTTCTTATCTTTCCGAGATTTGTTATGATATGAAAAAAAATTTAAACCTTATTTTTTGTTGTCTTATTTAAATCCTACTACTTCATTGTTGAAAATAAATTGAAAAATGCCATATTACGATTCGACTAAAAATTTCAGTTTTAATAATAATCATGAATCTTTTATCGTGTCGCAGTTACTTGTTGCTATATAGGATTTTAAATTTGTTTTGTCAAGTTACTTATAATAAGGGGTAATTATGATCTTTAATATAATATCATCACAATATCCGTCATGAAAGTAGCAACAGCTACACTGCAAACCATAATTCATTTCAAGAACATTTGGTGAACATTTGGCATTTGGTATGCATTTGGCATATATGCTTTGCAAATTTTGGGGAAATGAAACCATTACTTCAAATTATGTTCCTAGAATGTAAGTCAAATGTCTTCATTTCAGCAACAATTGAAAAGCATTTAGGTAGTTTGTCATCGCTGATTAGTCCATCGGACTCCATTTAATTTAGGCTTCCTTCCCGGGAAAATTTGCATTCCTTCCCCGGACTTGTGGTCCCATGATCCCACATTTTTCTCAGTTTCTCGCAACAAAGTATAGAAAGTTTGAACGAATTATCTGTATCGGTTCGAAAGTTGAAAGTGGATCGTAACAGACAGACAGACAGACAGCATGGGCATTTCCATAATGCTAGCTTTGCTACCTTAACCCTAGAGCGTATAACATGGCCCACTAATGGGCCATTGGACTTTGAACCTTTGTAGCTCGTAAACTATTGGGTCCACAGCCTTGGGATTTTTTGATTATGTCAAGAATCGATCAATCTTTATTTAGGGAAAATTTGAGGTTATTTGGCCGATTTCCTGGGCTTGTAGAAAATAAAAACCAAAAAAAAACCTTAGCTTATAACATATACGAATAACATGGCCCAAATGTGGCCCGTAAGGCTCCATGGGCCCAGATCTGGGCCATGTTATAATCTGACTTGGTGCAGCCAATGAGGATTACGAAATCGGTGGTCCAGATCTGGGCCATGTTATCCGTATGTGTCGTTTTCATATGTTATACGTTCTAGGGTTAATTGGCCATGTTATCCGTATATGTCGTTTTCATATGTTATACGTTCTAGGGTTAAGATTAAAAATATGGCCGCAAAAAACAATAATTTTATGATTTATTGCCCCAGAAACATTACTTTATTGATGACAAACAGTAATTTTGATTGTTGACTATTAAAATGCATAAGTCAAAGCAAGTAGCAAGTAATTTTGATTTTACAAGCCAGGGGGTGTGTCAGAAATTTGAGTTCCCCCTTCCTGAAATGAAGAAAATAAAGAAACTTTTGTCTCAATAGACATAAAGCTTGATTTGATATAACCTGCTAGTGACTATTGAGATGAGTATAGACCGAAAATCTGAAAATCAATCGAAAGTTTATATTTACACTAATGATAAAATTACATACTTCTAAATGTATTACTATGTAATTGCACTATTGATTAGTCTTAAATTACTAATATGTCACACTACAGTACTAGCACAATCTATTTGGAGAATTAAAATATTCACAAATAAAATGAAATAAAGGATGCATATGCATGCACCTTTTGTGCCTGCGCGACAGGAAAATAAAAGGGAAAATGAGGGATAAATTGCTTCAAATTGATATTCCTCCCACTGTAACAAGTGTGACATAATCTAATCGCAAGGGATTATTTAATAAAATTTTAACGTTATCATCTGAATTGAATACTACACCTCTTACACTTGATACACACCTGGACCAAAGCATCCGCCTACCTAGGTGCTCCTAGGTATCCGGATGCATTGCAGCACTCCAAGAGCAGGTGCTTCAAAGTATTCGAATACCCTAGAGCAACCCCGCGGAGCACCACAAACTGATTTATAGCAAACTGGAAGTAATCTGACATGAAATCTACTCAAAATATATGCAGATGATTAATAATGATCAAATGACATAAATAGAGATCCCATGTCGCATACCATGTAGTAAATGCTACCAGATCATCGTAAATGATACCAGATCATCGTAAATGATACCAAATCATCGTAAATGATACCAGATCATCGTAAATGATACCA
>JABASH010005295.1:0-12354 GCA_019776445.1 Tomocerus maximus | reverse complement strand
TATAGTTCCGTCATAAATTGTTTGGACGAAATGAAATTTAAGCTCCGCCTTTACCGTATGTACATGAAATGTAACGATACATCGCATATTATAGATTCACCGTTATTGCAGTATAGTAAAGGCGGAGCTTAAATTTCATTTCGTCCAAACAATTTATGACGGAACTATAAGTTAGTCCAGTTGCACATTATGTTTTCCACTCCACAATATGCACTATATCTCTATCTGTAATGGATTAAAATGGAAAAGTCGATTGATATCTACAGATTAAATATCTAGAAGGGTCACAGCTCTAGTACTATGCTAAAAAAATTTCATCAGCAACGCTGTTAGAATTTTTTATTCCAAAAAGGCCTTTCGCGCCTTTCTATTTGAAAAGATATAAAGGTCATAAAAGGTGCGAAGCGAGTGTTTTAGCTTTCAAAGGATAAAACCGAGGCTACATTGACGTTTGCAGTTCGAAATTGTAACTTACAAGTCTGACATTTCTGACCCTCCAGGACAGTTAATCTAAATTGTTAGGGTTAATATGTCCAATTTGATACAAAATCCATGGAAAACCCGGAGTGCAAAACATCTGTATTAGCAGCATCCAGGGACGCGTAAGCGTTGTTCATCTATTTATTTCCCTTGCTTATTGCCTGCCCAGAATTGGAGTTGCAACTACTACAACTAGAAAAGTGAACTGCATCGGCCTTTCTCGTTGAATAACTTATAGCATTTAGTTAGAATCAACAACATAACCCCCAAGTACAGTACAATGTACGTTCAGAGACTCCCCATCGTATAGAATGAAACAATAATGAGACTCTCTCTGCAAACAAGTTAGTAGTGGGTTGAGTCAGCAATGGTTCATTCATAACACACTAGAATTGGCTACAAGGTAATTATGTTTGTGGGTTGTTTGTGTGGCGTGATGGGTTAAATATTGTTTGTGTTGTTGATGATCTTCAATAATACACTCTGCCTGCACTGCAGGCTTTAGTTAACTCACTTATTATGATTGGTTATCATGTCCTTTAGGTAGATTGCTATACATGTACTGCATTGACAATGACTTACGTAATAGTAATAAGTGCACCAGAACTCTCAGAAATAAAACTCTGCCCTGTGTGTGGTATTATCTGTAGATAATTGGGAAATGCCTGCTGTTCAACAATATTATAACGCTCACTATCAGAAATTCAGAATACACAACTCTGGCTTTTTCCCAAAATCCATCATGTAAACGGTTTCTGTGTAAATGCTATGATGTAATAAGCAGATTCATAAACAACTCAGTCATCACTATATCCCTTTGACTAATTTTAAACAAAACAGTCTCAATCTCAACTGTTTATGTAACAGAAAATATGCATTCTAAATAGCACAATAAACTCAATAACTACAATCGCATCAAATAGTTTACAATCAATTTTATGTCGCCAACAAAACGAGAAATTTTACAATACTGGTATGAAAATGGTGATTTTAGTTCACCTTGTCTTTTGCCGTAGGACTACAAATAACATTTCTCTAACTTTCACCAACCAAAACTTTGAACCTACTAATTAAATACTAAATTAAATGCCTCTTTTATATGCTTTTTATTGGAAGTTATTTAACCCATTTTACTTTAAATTATGAGAAATGAGAACGTCAAATTCTCCAGTAGAAAAGTCCTACCTGTCCTATAGATACAATTTTTAGGGTTTCGCAATCGAATTTGAATTGAAAATTTCTAGTTCTATCTAACTCAGACCGCTGGCTTTTCAAGAAGAATGGAAATTGTAACTAGGATTTCCATAACAAGGATCATATTATTTGATCAATAATTTTTCCTGTACAATTAAATCCTGTTCCTATTTGTAGCCATTTGGCATATAACAATAAAAATTGTCCTGATTCAGAATAAGACCGGTTGGCATAATACAGTTGTAAAACCTTACGGCATTAGACAGGTTAACAAATAGTCTTACAAGGATAGTATAAACCAACGAATATTATTCTTCCGTACTTTTTTTTTTAAATATATTCTCTCTGAATATTATAAATTATTACAGTGCGATGATAATGACTCACTCATTAATTACTTAAACTCCATACTCATACCCTACACATACAATTAGATTCTATATATTAACATCTACCTGTACATTGTACATACATTATATTTTATCTTTGTATCCTTCTGGTGTACTAGCAAGTCTCTCTCATGTATTGGTAATACAATTAAATATTTCCCTATAAGGTGCTTCCCTGCTCCATGCCTCTGAACTTTTAGAACGCAGGATGTCTCTGTCATTATGTAAGGTTATAATTATAAATAGCCATTTTGGTTTTCACGATATATTGACATTTATAATGGCATTTAATATATGATTTGAATTATGAATGCTTAATAGGTTTAATGAATAACAATTCAAGAAGCATAATAAAACTATCTACCTATCCATCTATAGTATGATTATTATGATATATATCCCATTCTACATCTTACATACGATCTTATTTCAACTCCTAGAAATGAAAGTGTTGTTGTTTGTCGTGTTCACATAGCATTAAATAAGTAGGTTAGGTACCTTTATTTCATGTTGTATAAAAGGAAGTAGCAAATTGATTCGGAGAAAGTTTTGAAGAATATTCAATTCCTCAAAATTGAAAAAAAGCTTCGTAGATAGCTCTTATGTAACTTAATTGCAAAAGCAAAACTGTTTAGCAAACATATTGTCTTTTTTTTTATTCCTTATTGAAACTGTTTAGCAAACATATTGATTTTATTCCTTTCGTGACTACGTGACTGGTGAAAGCTACTACTGCTTAGAAGAGATTTTGTAGAACACGACTGTCTCTTTTTAGTAAGTTAAACATTAAACATGTTACATGAGAGTGAATGAATGACGAATGGGAATGGGACGTAGCTTAACTATCGCCATATGCAGCTGTATCAACTTACATCACGCACGACATTATTATTTTAATCTCTACAGCCTTTAAATCCCGAAGTTTTTGGACACCTAACTACATATGTACGTGCTAGTATTTTCATTTAATAATGTACGGATGCAAGGCATAAAAGTTCCATTCTTTGCATTTTACTGTGGCCCTTTTAATTTTATTGTTGTCTATATTTAATTTGTTTAAACTTAGTGCTTATTTAAATTCATAGGAAAAATGAAACTATCAAATGTCACATTAAAAGCATGATTAATTTTGGAGACTCAAATGTAATTTTGTAGCAATTCTATTAGAAATAAAACATGTTATTAGAATGTGTGCATATCTTTACTTTATTGCAATTGCAACTGTGCTACGTAAGGGTAAAATAATACTTTAAATGTAAATGTTGGTCAGGCATTTAAAAGATCTCAAACAACCTTACACTTTCACAAGTTAAATTAAAGCATAAAATAATGCATACGTGCATTTTTAGTATATTTTGATTCAAATCGCTTGATCAACACTTTTGAGAAAATTACATGCCTACTTTTTTACTTTCGTTGAATGAAGTATCAACTGTGGCTGTGTAATAAGTCGCTTGTACTTATATACTAACGTATTTATAGCAGAGCAACCTTGCAAAAATTTTGATGTTCAGAGTTTTTGTCACCACCCATTATATCAAAGCAGTTACTTGGTATCTCTCTACTCCTTTTACATCCTACACTTCACAGAATTCTACCACAACTTATTTGTTAAAGAAAACTTTTATTTGGTTCAACGCAGCATGTACCATAAAGGTTGTGCTGGTTATTTCCATATCCTTCTCTATCAAATTGGGAAGTCATTGCAAAGTGTGTAAGTGACTTATGTAATGTGTAAATAATCATAGTAATCCAAAATAAATATACGGACAGTAAGTCAATCGTTTGAGTCAGTATAAATAAAGATAGCGGTTCAAAAGATCGGTAGTCGTCCGTAGTCCATAGACTATCATCAACTTACTATCTGAATTGGTATAACTAACCTGAATATCTTTTATGCAAGGAATATTGCTAATCATCAGGCATAGCTAAAATCTTCATAAGACTGGACCGTTCAATCTATCTCACTATGTTTTATTATGCATGATAACTTCAAATGTGCTATTATTATTATGCCATGTCAATCTATGCAGATGTATGTAAGGCATAAGGTATATATTTAAGCATGGTCTAAATGCTGTGTATAGCATACATGTAGATTATAGATAAATGGAAAAGGTTAGCATTAGCAGTACTAACTACTATCTCATAAATAAATAATAAATGTGTCCATGCACCACACAAGTCCAGTCACCGTCACCACCAGTGTAAATGACTTATTTATAAATTGAAATGAATTCCAACTTTATACTACTGCCTATAAGTTTAGTACTTGCCCATTACTCATCAACATGCGATATAATAATCGTCTTCCCACTTTCCCACCACGTTGTTGACGTTGGTAATTACATATTACATAATATAAGCAAAGTGAATGAATATTATACGTTTGCATATTCCCTAAGCTTTATATCGTGATGTTTATACAGATAAAACGGGAATCGAATAGCTATTGATACCGACAAACGTATCCTATGAGAAATGAACTAATGCACATGTGTTAAACTAGTTAGCGTTGGTGTACTTCTGTCAGCCACAAATTGGCAACCTTAATAAAAAATATGCCCATGGCTCGAAGAGATCAACGCAATTTCCCAAAGAGAAAAATAAACGCGGGGTGAATGATTTATTTGCCTTGACTTCCTTCAAAAGGACAATGTAACCTCATGGTCAACGGCGACCATGATCCTGACCCAACTATTTATATGATGGCATAGTAAAAGCTAAAGCCACCTTATTTCTCCTCCACCACGGAGTTTATAATATTTAACTCAGTTCACTCTGCATTTAATTCTTCACATTCCCAATCGGTGTGTCATAGCGTAGTAGTTAAATACCAGAGAATATGTCAAAAACTGATAGAGAATTATCAACTTCTTTTATCCACAGATGAATGTGGCATTTCAGGTGTTTTTTTAGCAAACTATAATATGCTCAATTATTTCGAAGCGGAGGGGATAGGAAAGTACATTTTTGAGGACCTTTGACGCTACGACAACTTTATACGACTAAAATTAAAAGGTATTTTAAATAACATAACTTATTAATTTTAATTTTACTCGTAGAGTACTTTGAGATTATTACTCCTTCGCAACATCTAAAGAGACATGAATCATGAATAGCGGATTGGCTTTCACCAATACTATTTGTGAGTTCTATTGGGTGTCTTGATAAAATAATATTATATATTTAAATATAACTAGAAAGTTGACATATAAGACAACTCAGCACGATCGTGGTCTGGCAGGGAAGAGTTTATAGTTTACATCTATTTTTGCAATTACATGGTACGAATTCTAATCTAATGGCATCCAACTAACATAAAGCAGCTCGAGTAATAAACGATAAACAGTTGAAATGACATAATGAAGACAGTTGTCGGGTTGTCACGTAGTACTTTAATAGATGGTGCTAGATTAGATTGCATCCTATTATATCCGATATTAAATTTAATGTCCCATAATATTAGTGCAATTTTACATGTATATATCCCTGTATCAGTATGTAATATAATCTTATGATAATGATAAATATCCCAGGCCACTCGCTTAAATACGTATGCTATATTAACTTCTTTTACTGTCAATACTATAATTATATAACAAAATTAAAGACCTCATCAAAAAATTATACGCAACTTGCAAACGAACGACAGAATGATGTGTAGCGCAAAATAAAGTATCAAGTCATCAGTTCTATACTCTAAGGTTCAAATATTTTGTTTTGTACAAGCCCTTTCAGCCTATGAGCAGGGCTATTATTCTATTCTAATAATATAAAGCCACAATACAATATTGGTCTCATGTTTTACTAGTCATTTTTATTAACTTGAGCACAATGGTTTATGGGCTGTGCTACACATTTTCAATACGACCTTGATCATTAAAGAATTTTAATGTGTTTTTGAGGCATATGTATACATGCAGTTATCAGGGTACAATGTACTTGATAATTGTGATAATATGATGGTGGTGGAAGCAAAAGCAAAGCACAAATACGTCACAATATTATTTAGTTATAATACAATTCACTGTTGCCACATATACTTTTAAATTACGAGTGAAAACTTGAGTGCATATGAAGAATGCAGTGACCTTTATCAGTTTTTTGCCCGCATGATATGAACGATATTCTTGGGGAGATTACTTTTTATCTTTCAATAGTCATTCCGGCTACTAAAATGATAGATCCAAGCTATATGTAAAGCATTTGTGCATGTACAATTAAAACATCTAATCTTTTTAAATGACTAGCTTTAAAAGAGACATGTATTGATTGTACAACAATCGGTACATTTGTGACCAAAAATGAGGAAAATATAAGAAAATCTCACAAACAAGATATATTAATTTCATGGACCATGGACTGACGAACTATGTACCCAAGTTTTAGAGGCATTTCGTTTATACAGACGGATCAAAAGCTAGCGCACAACATTATAATCTGGAATCTGGATGAAGTTATATAAACATAAAGCTATTTGTATATCTGCTGGTACCAAAAACTTAGAGTGTAAATGGACTAATTTTGTCATTCGACCATGTCCATGCTAATCGGAAGACGCTTTTTATCCCAACTGTCGCCAAAGACTCCAATCATAATAAGCTTTCAATTTACAGTAAATGCATTGATTTCAATTCATGCAATACTGAAATAATTAATTAACATTACATCATTTTATATGCAATGCTTTTTGTTTTTTCTAAGCTCGTAATGATATGTTTATCTCAGTTAAGGTTGCTATGTAGTATAATATAAATGAATACAGGGTAAAAAGTCTATAATATTGAAATCCGTAGTCTTGTAGTACGTAGTCAGCACATTCGAATTAAAGCAGCACGAGAATAATCGCTGAAGTTTGAAACCTAGAGATATGTGGAGGGTGGATAGCATGCCAGCCTGCCTGTTCTACACGTGAAATAAGACTCGAGACCTTTGATAGACCTTAATAATTGATGATAATATTATTATTCTTTCGTTTTCATTTTTTGCTTATGCTATCAATTTTGGATTCACTCCCAAAATGCCAACACCTTTTTGCCAACACTATAACCTACTCTAATCATAACCTAACCTAACCTAACCTAACCTAACCATATATAATTCTGGTGTTGAAAAAAAGGTGTTGGCATTTTAGGGTTCTCCCCAATTTTGACTCCAAATGTGCCCACTGTGTACATACCGCTTATACAAATATAGTAAAATAAATATTACGCTACAATTACATTACTTACAAGTACGCGTGGGTGGCTTAGAGCAGTAATGGGACGCGGTTTAAACCACTAGTTGTCAAAATGGACACAATGGATCGGTTAACATAGAGACATAAAGTGGTGGACAAAATACTCTTTCAGGGGAATATGATATTGCAGTTAGGCGCCCAAGGTGATTATGCAGCTATTACTTCAATAGTAAACAACAAGTAAAACCTCCTAAAAATTGCAGTTCAAAAATCAATAGAATGCGTCATTTTGTAGTTTCTTGTTACTAGATTAATGTTTCATTGGTTTTAGGCAATATTTCACTTTCTAAGTATTTAAAATTTGATTGAACTAACTTTAGACCGACGTCCATTTTGTACACCGGCCTGGACAAAATCACAACACTGGTTTAGAGTCTTACTTCGACGAGGACGGGACATGAGTTCCATAAGTCCGACTGTCCGACTACCGCGAGTCTGTGTGATAACTGTGATATACTTCTTCGGCATTTTGCATGGCTATAGGTTACCCATTTCCATGGATTCCCACTCCTTAGCTATACCTACCATAATAAATTTTAGCTAGGGCGCCATCGCCTTGCAAATGTACCCGAAGTTAAGGATATACCAATTGCACTATGATAATTAATTTGTCTATTGTGCGTTTGGGAGGAACTATTCCCTATAATACCAATGTTAGCCAAGCAACTCCGGGTTGGAATTGAACTACTAACCTTACCCGATATAACGATGGGATACAATAGCCAGCCGGCTAGCTGCGCTTGCTTGGCTTCACCTTTTACAAGTAAAATTGTTAATAAACTGGCTAATGTAAATATACCTACATTCACATCATTATAAAGTCAGAAACTACAAACACGCTGTTATTTTATGCAAGCATAAGCATTTGCATATAAATAATATATAATTGCCTTGGCATTTGGCAGATGCTGTCATTTCCGTTCTGCAAAGTTTTCTCTTCCACCTACACCGCTGCTGCTATCTTTGTTATTCATCTTACGATAGTTGCTACTTTAAATTTTCCGTCTTCGTATTAAAAGGCACTTCGTTTAAGACTGGCTTGTTGATTCGTAGGGACACTACTGGGGGTCCCCCGTAAGGGTGGTACAGTTTTGAATGTCATATTCAGAATCTGCAGATTTCACTCTATGAGACATGAGGCGGTGTTTTTAAAATAATTAGTATGTTACCCCAGTAATTATTTTATGAAAATAAAAATTTGAGTGGGAAATTACATACAAGAAAGTTTCAACTTCAGTTTTTTCTTACTCACAGTCCAAAATTTATAAAAAACGCGGACAAGACTACTACAGATAGACTAATCTGTCCAATTTCAACTGAGCTATCGCGCAACCCTACCGGCTTTTTCAAACTGCTCAAATCGTATCCGGGAGTTTTCCTTATTCTTTTACATGAGGGAAAAGCGCGGGAGTATCCTTGACTGTGTGTTAACAGCACAGAGTCAAGGACACTTTCTAAAAATCTCATTCAGGACAACCAAGCCAGCCTTAAAAGTAAAACCATAATAAGCATAGCAGAGCAGAGTCATACATAGTGACGTTTCACTTGTTATGAGTACTTACCTACTAAATTTTTTTGTTAATAATTTAATTAAATACAACCCTAAGTGTGACAACTACTGTCGTAACTGATAACTGACACTGTTTGTTGTAAGTGTAGTAATGGCAGTAAATAATGTTGCGCTCAGCATTAGTTTTAAAAATAAAACAACTCAGAAATTTAAATCGCTACTGTATGAAAACAATAAACTAATTTAGCGAATTCTTTCTCTATAAAATGAGGATTCAGGTTTACTATTTATGAAAGTAGATTCCTTCCCTACGTCATACTAAGATTAATCATAAAAATATATGTAAGTACATAATGCCAACAAGGAAGTCATAATTAGCATTCTGAGATAAGAGCTAAACTGTGATAGATAATTTTTGTGATGTAATATAATGACCTTTGATAATGTCACAACCCAGCAAAAATTGCTAAGTAAGCCAATAATGAGATCTGCATGTTTTTAGTCATCTCAAAAAGTAACTGAATCCACAAACTTATCAGTACACAGTACACGCATTACAGTACATAGTGGAGAACATTATGCAATCGTAGCAAATGATGCTTATGATTGAATGAAGAAATAGGATGCCCTGATAATTGCACCACAATTATTACAAAAAGACGCAAAATAAAAGAAATGGCAAATTGGTACTATTTATTTTTCTCGCAAAATATTTAATATTTGTAATTAATGAGATAAATTAATCCTATAAGATAAATTAAATTAATTACCATCATCCTTGTTGTACTCGAGTCTCGAGTTATTGTAAAATATAATTAGTTAAGTCTGATAAAGTAGAGAGTTGGTTGGAAAGCTAAAAGCTACTTAAACTATGGTTTCATGTAAAAATCAAAAAGTGACACTAGCAAAAGTATTTTGTGATTTGGTAACCTTCTGTAGTGACGTACAGAAGCAGAGTTTCCAATTAGGTACATTCAACGTTTATGAATAAATACTTTACGCATACAGATAAACCAATAGTAGCTCATTTGCTCCAGATAAATAGGAATTAAGTAGTAGATTCTGTGTTCAAGGTCTAATCTGTAAAAGCCAAGCTGAAATGTTTTAGATATTGATAATTTCCAAGCATGACACTTCGGTAGGTTGAAAAGGGTGGAGCGCCACAGAGCGGAGTATGGGCGGGCACCATAAATTACGTCATCTTCTAAAAGTAGCTTAAATTCCTATTATCAGAGTCAGTGACAAAAATTGGAATGTGGGTAAGAATTGATATGAACATGAAGGATGAGTTTTCTGATTATTAAGGTAGCGAAGGTTTTATGCGAATGGATGTGATTTTAGGATGTTACGTCTATTGCCCCATTTGATTGATAACTTTAGAAAGGACACATATTTCGTTCAAAATTTTTAAACGTGTTCTTTGAAGCTTGAAAATGGACAAAATCGGACACGTCGGACAGTCTGGGGGAGCTGTTCAAACACTTTCATTTGTAAGTTTAGTTCTCTCCATCGAAGAAAGCCGTGAGATAACTCATTAGAAAGGTTTCCCTACATCGCACAACTTGTAAGCAGATTGATTGGTAGGTAGATCGTCTGTCAAAAGTCAAATGCTTTTGGCACATTTTCGAAATCTTCATACGATATCCAGACAGAAACATGTATGACGTGATCCCCGGTTGGATCTGAGCACCCTTTACTATCACTGTGCTGGGACATAACTATACAGTAATTCACATATCCTTTTTTACAGCCAATGTTTACCACAATAAACTATAATGCATGGTAGTAGTTATTTGTATTTACGTTCGCTGCCTTTTTTATATCCATATTGACATGGTATAATTATTGCATCCGGAATTTGGACTAGGCTCCCTGGAACTGTTATTTTCATCTTGTCTTTACTGTTACTCTACCATAGTAGCTAAAATAGTGTCCGGGTTCGTAGACACTCTTTATGTATCCACAAATACATAGCATTATCTTTTATAAAGGCATTTTTCATGGAAAACAGATCAGAACAGACAAATAGTTCGATGACAACAGTATCTATAATATAATTGGTATAGCTATACCATTATGTGTATCTGCACAGATATTATAGGTCATTAATTCAATATAGTTCTTAGTTAAACTAGTTATATGCAAGAGTGCAATTTATTGCTATCTGTATGTTCAAAGTGTCTGTATTCTGTTTTTCATTAGAATCCTCCTGAGGTCATCAGAAACGATAATGAATCGGGAAAGGGACTAGGAGTCAACAATTTCCAAGTAAAAGCAGGTACAAGCACAAAAAGTACAACTATCATGTACTTACACAACGTGGAATGCAGAAGTACCTACAGAACAGATTACTTAGTATTTTGCAATCACGCTGTAGATTATTGTGTAACAGAGTAAACTTACTTGTCTAGATATTTATAATTAAAATAAAGACAAGTTGGTTCTGCGTCGGATGTGTATGTATAGTATCATAGAAGTGCATTGTTTACTCTGGGAGATTGCAATGTAAGAAGTTCAGAAAGAATATCTTGTTACTAATACCTACTTCATTTACTTTAACTTTATTCATTGTGTAACGAAGTCTCGCTATGCACTACAATTTATTGTAACGTTGTACTTATATAAACATAATCTCATAATAGTAAGCATAACGAAATACCCATAGAGCAACTTACGCTTTACTTTTTAAGTCAGTGCACACTCCAACGTCCATACTATCAGTTTAGATTTTTAGATATACCAGCCATACAGCAAACAATCAAAACAAGAAAAATGAAGTGAAGAAACAGAAATGGAACAAGTAAAAGGTGAAACTGAATACCACAAAAGAGAGCATCTTTGCACGTAAAGTTGCTCTGTGGTAGTACAAGTCGTGGGTATTGAAGATGCACGCTATCATACTTACGAATTCGAAGGTAAGTGTGGAATTAAGTTCATAAGTAGACGGAGGATGAGCAAAGCAACGATTAGTGTGGCATGACTACTGCACTAACAATAAGAAAGATTCTCTAGAGTTCTCTTTGATGTATATTTGCATTGCAATCATCTTATAAAGTTCAAGGTTGCACAAGTGAGAACCCGTCCTACCTATGCGCCTTCTCTAAGAGTTAATAACATGCCAAGTTTTTCGATGATTCACTTTGCCTTAAGCTTAAATGGATATTAAAATTACAGGTGGATAGCTGATGCACGCTGGGTGTTTTTCAATATTTGGCCAGCAACTACTAAATGTCAACCAATGCAAATATTTCTCCGCAAATACCAACCTTATGGACTTATGTCCACACAATTTACTATGCAACTAACTAAAACGCTATCCTTCACGCGTAATTAGCTCTACAATTTTTATACAATGCGGTCGATACAATTTGACTGTGTCGGAATCTAATTATTAATTAGCAATTAAATTTAGGTTGAGAATAATGGCCTTTATAATTTGTGCTTTTGGAATTTGCATGCTATTGTCAGGGGGCAAGTTCTCCACTATAGGTAATATAACTCAGAGGTAGGTAGGTAAGTAAGGAGATGAGATAGGTAAA
>JABASH010005294.1:0-12355 GCA_019776445.1 Tomocerus maximus | reverse complement strand
GTTTAACAATGACATTTCTACGAAACTATTCTCTTTTGGTGTTCCGATTAAGATGTACAATGTTTCGATGCTTAACCCCCTTAACTTAAGCACTATTTGGTTTTGTGTGAGTGATTTGATGTGCATGTAGTGAAGCTACGCGGGGAAGAATTGGCACAAGAAGAATAAAAAAAGTATACAATATTGTAGTACCCAAGTACCTACCCTTTTTGTATTATTTCGTTTCTTATATCCATACAATCACACAACTACAAAGTGTTCGTCAAAATGACAGCAATATGCTTTGGCACAGAAAAGAAAGCAAAATATTAAGAAAAGAATAGCCAGTTGGCTTGAGTTGTGTGAATTATGTATACTGACTTGACCATCTACTCCTCTTTCTATATCTCTGTGCACGCGATTGCTCACCATGTATTCCAATAATGAAAAATGTCTAGTTTGTAAACGGGATATAGATACTCAGCTACATACGACCCTACAAAATGGTGTTTTGTGTGCGATGTAATTGGCATCGGTATGTGGAAGAACACAGAACAATTATGATGAAAGTCCAAGTGAGCAATGTTATAGACAATTCTGGAGACAATGAATTAAATTGTACTACTATTAGTATACTATAAACATGTACCGTGTATGTATATGTGAATGTAAAGTTATGTAAAGGCACCGTAAAACTGTACTGTATGATATTTGATGTATATGAATGTAAGTAAAAAGGGCAGTTACAGCTGAGAGAAAGTATTGTACTAAAATAACACTGTAATATAATGTAACTATTACTATAGCCGACTAATGTGTGTATGGGTATATACTATACTATGTTCTTGAACAGGAAAGAGGCCAGAGGACGACAACCCGAAATAAATTCATTTAATCATGTTATGTCATCCTTACTTTTGCGGAATGATGATTGATTGAAATTCCATTGATTTGATTGCTGCCATTGCCACAGCCATTAGCTGGCAACTCTTTTTCCTGAATCCACTACAACTAAGACTTGGTCCACCTAGTCCAATAACTAATTTTCTTATGGGAAACTACCCAAAAAAGTTCCGAAGCCTACATTGGATGGACACTCTTATTTAATAGCATGCAATTTTCATTCGTCTTGCTTACGTAAACTCCAAGTTCATATTTTACTACCTATTAAGTATGATTAAATACACTTAAATGAGAAATTATATCTATAGATGCGATTGCATGTTCCTTTCAAGAACTATATCAAATCACTCAAAACTTTTACATTTGACCATTGTTCAAATGAAATGTTATACAGTACTACACTAGATAAACTTACTAGTACTACATCTATGTTAACAAAAACTGACGTTAGTACTTCATTCATACTAATAATAATCAGTTCCACATCATTTCGGCTATAGGTATGTTATTTAAGTTAACTCTATCACTCACTATTGCCGAACAACCATTTTGTATTATCAAATCTGACAGTTCATATACTGGCACTTCATAGGTATTCGGTAACCTATCGTCTTTTTCTTCAACTGGAAAGGTAAATACATTTATATGAACAACAATAGAAAAATATTGCAAAAAATGCTATTAGGCGATAATGCAGGGGACTGGTCTACAGATTTAGTAAGTTCCTTGCGTATCTGTACTCTGAGTGAGACTGACAGAGTAAATGGAGTTAGTTGGAACAACCCCTTCTTGTTCTAGCATGGAAATAATATAAGTACACAAGTATACAGACACATAAGGAACACAACCTACATAGTGGCACTACTCTTCTCAAGTGGCAATGATTTATTCGAGGCTGGCCGTTTTGTCATTATAGCCATAACTACCCATTGTGCCCTATTAGACTCTGTTGGTTCCTTTCTCCACTTTCACTCTGATTTTCCTTTCGGTCTCACTTGGCTCGGGTAGTCCTTTATACTATAATAGTATATAGTTTTGCTATAGGCAATTGTCATCGTCTCATGTGTACATAGTGCAAATATTATAGACTTTAAGTGGAGGAGTACTTCCGTACAAATTGTACATATTATAAGAGAGTCAGATAAGCGTCGCGTCACAAGAGTCACAACATAACAGAGCTTTGTGTGCATAATGCTATGTAAGTATGTAGAGCTAAGCTGGAGAGTTTGAGTAAGTAGTTCGGTTACTACTCGTCCTACTCGTTCACAGGACATTCTCTTTTGCTCCTCTCAGTTTGGCTAAACTTTATTCTGACGTAACGTAACCATTAGACGATACAACATTTATTTCTACAAGGGATTTTCTAACCGCCCATGTTTTATTTCTTGTCGGATAGAGTTAGGAAAGACTAAGGCTATGGAAAGGGTCCTGGGGGACTGAATCCAAAATTTTGCAAATAGATCGCTCTAAATGGATTTTCTTTGTCGAGTGCGGAAAGGAGATGCTTGTCTCCCCTATAGATACTTAAGCAGCAGAGTTACACATTATAACAGTTATGGGCTTTCTCTAGCCGCGAAATACTATACTCTTCTTTATGGGATTACACATTAGGTATTAGTAGAGCATTAGATTCCTTGACTTTGGATCTTCCATAATTCTATTATTCCTATTAAGTTTTATGTACACAGTCCAGTCTGGTGAGGCGGCCGAGAAGGCAGATCAAGGCTACACTATAAGGGCGTTTTATTTCCTTTATTATGAATGTTGGCATCGGGAGAGGACTTGCACTTGAACCATACACTGCTTTGGCGAACAATGTACTAAATTATTCCTATAGCACCATTCCGTATTGAATGACGTACTGGGAACTTGAAAATGTATACACTGAAGACTTATAAGTTCTAAAATAGATACTACGTACCTCACAAATGAGTAGGTACTTGGGCCGATCTATATAAATTTTGCATTACTTGATGTTGACCATCCTAAAGGGGAATTGAATACACTTCTTACATAACATTGCAAAAGTAATGCATAAAATACATTACACTGAGCATATGAAACAGAAAAGTACCCTTCAAACCATTCGTTTGCAAGTTTCGACTATAATAGCTATATATAGACATAAAGTGCAATTTTGTAGACGTATGTTGAAGTGTGAGTATTCACATTCACAATGGAAATCCTCCCAACTACATCTGCGATAAAATTAAACCGATTTCCATAGAAGGATTTCAGAGAGATTTGGATTATGACAGGGGGAAGAAAATAATTTATCTAGTTTAGGTTTACACAAAAGAAATTTTGCGCAAAACCAAAATTGTTTGGATATAGGAACACTACGCATCTTTGTCCTAGCCCATAAAAATAGGAAATGAAATTCCAGTGCATAAACTTCATTCGTTCCAAAACATCTCCCTATGCACCTATAGATGTACTGAGAAGAGAGTAATGACAATGAAAACATGGAAGGGCTGCCTGGCAGAGGTACCGGACTGTCACAAAATGTCTCTATTTTTAACCCACTCAGGTATACTTCTCTTTCGTGATTCACGAGCCAACCTTCACAATTTCACACCATTTTTATTGCTTCTTAGAATTCCGGCATCCCGTTTTCTACTTACAACATTAGTAAAACTTCTGCGAAAACACATGTCAAAATGTATGCATTTTATGCATTCATAACTTCTGCTATGACACTTTCATCGCCATGAATTGTTGGTCGATCGATATATACTACATGCCACTTAATACTACAATTACTACACGTAGCTATATACTTCCGTTTTCATGAGAAATTTCTTCGGAAAGCTCTGCACCAGCGGTTTGGATACACTAAACTAAGGATTAATGCAGTTTACTACATTAGCAGTGCATAATAAGTATATACTATGAAAAGTTTTTATATATGTAGGTCAAATAATTGTTTTGTGAAACCATCCTTGCCATCCTATAGTATACACTGAGTTGATGCCATTTCCAAAGTTAGCACAATGAATGGTTTCCAGCATTTCAGCTAAGAGATTTATTTCTTAATATTGCCATTCTACTTCTAACTGTATTTTCTTTCTAATTATATGTACCTACCTACACTTAGTAATAATAAACTATTACCTACTGTATTATTAACAATAATACGATTCATTAAAAAAGTCCAAAAAAGGACGAAGATGAGTGACGAACATAAGGCCAATTAAAAATGATGATAAGGACCCAGAAAAGCAACAGTATAGGCAGAATGTAATAAACATTAAATCCAATACCTACTTATAATAAATATAACACTATAGTTAGACCAAAAAAGGTCAATAGCCAAGAGAAGATATCCCAGCAAAGTGAACAAACCAAATAAACGTATTCTCAATTCTTTACATGCATGGGAAAAACAAAGGACAAAGGCCACGAGTGGAGAAACAATTTTTGCATGTCTTTGATACGTGATCTAGATATATGACATGCAAATATGAAATTAACTGTGTATTGCAATGCAAGAAAAGGAATAGCAAATATCACAATGGTCTACTTGGCAGATGTATGACTGAAGCGAAGTTTCACTAACGAATATTATTTGCGTTTTTCTGCATTAACAAATAACCATGTGAGCTCCAGGAGCTCAAATTACATGAGATTTAATAAATATCATGTACTAGGGCTCCCAGTACTGTTAAGAATTTTGAAAGGTTTAGGCCCTAGTTTAATTTGGTACGATGCTGGCTGACCCAGGAGGCCCAGGACCCAGAGTGAAGTTTATTGTTTTATACATTGAAAACGCAATTACACATTCCGCATTTGGGGGAGTTATTTCATGGATAGAACATACAAAAATACTGTATAATGTGTACAAAAATATTTAATTATATTATACATATACAGATAGTGATGAACATTGTAACACTTTCACTCATTTAATTTCCCATAGATTATTTTAACATACCACACCATCAAGTATAACAGAACTTGGATATAATAATATATTTACAATTTATTACTAAATAATTTAAACAATTTATCAATGTACGATATTAGGTATTACTATTATAATTTTGTAGCTTAAAGCTTCAGTTTAAATTTCATTTGAAACGAAAAATGGAAATACTAATCAAGGTAAAAAATACATTATGATTAACAAACAGCAAATAAGCGTAGGGTTTGTGTTCAAAGTAGGGTAGGATCAATTTGGTCGATTTCTTTGGATAGTGATTTGAGGGTAGCTAATTTTTCTTTCATAGCATCCCAGTCTTTCGATATGGCAATCATATGATCATAATTCTTTTGGCTATCAATCGCAAACTTTTCAATCCATAACGAACGTGAGTCTTTGAATCCTAAAAATACTTAAAGGTATACCTTTAAACATTCTGTTCCAACTAATATTGTGAGATTGTAATTCAAAAAAATCTAAAATACCTGTTCCCATAAAAAGTAAAAATGAATTAACTTACCATTTTTAGAACCAACGGCAGAAACATCCCTTTCATTGTCGTCTTCTGCATCACCATCAGGTTCAGCAATTACACAAGCTATAATTTTAAAGTCAAAGAAAAAAGTATGTTACCGTGATTTGATACCAGATTACATGCTTGGACATTTATTCCAACATCTTGCCTTCTAGATTATAGTTAGCTTGTAGATAACTATAGGTTAAACATTCATTACAAAATCGTATTTAACATGACTTACTATCAATACTTTCAATTCCTTCTGAGGGGGAATCAACGGAGTCATCAAGTTCAGATATGTCGACCATGTTTACATCTGAATTGTAAAAATCAGCAACGGTTCCTTGAAATAAAGTTACACATATTATTAAATATGAATAATTCTTGTCCATCTACGGTAATTCGCTACGAAACTATTAGAAAAGAATTTTAAAAACAATCACAAATCCTGAGACGTCTTATTAAGTCCCATAATTATTTTTAAAACATGACTATTATAAGTCAAATATAAAACTAAGACTCAAGTCCTAAAATATTTTTGAAACTCTCTAAGGAGGCCAAAAGATGCCTACAGCTCAGCAAAGGGAAAGTAGCTAAAAATAGTTTCAGATTTATTGATTCGTGTACCTTTTTGATGCTCCCTTTGATTTCGATTCGAATCAACTTGATCACCCTCAGTGCTTCTGGTAACTGCGTTATTTTCACGAGACGTACTCCATTGAGGACGACTGGGATCCTAAGAACAATTTTTAAGGTTACATTACAAAGCGTTCGGAAATACAAAACAACTGGCATTAATTATCACAAAAACATCGGATAGAAAAAATACAACTGGTCACTTACGAAATAATGGGTACCATCACTGGCTAAGGTCATTGCAAACTGACCGCTGTAGTATTGAAGCCATTGCAAGTGCGACCAACCGGACAAATATTGATTATTGAACCGTTGTTGGGGTTGAAAGTAGTGGTAGCTTTGATGACCCCGAAACGAAGATCTCCATTGCTGATGAGGTGTCAAGTGTCTCTGAAACAATGATCCTTGTGTATATTGTGATTGTGAGGTAAAAGTATTATGGCCATAATAATATTGTTGGTATTGGTACTGGTACAGCTGCTGCTGGTAATAATATGTCGGATTCATGTCAACTTCGAAATGCGAACTTCAATTTTTCTATTTCGTTTCTTCCAAATAAATAGCCCACGTACTCCTGGTGATCTTAGTTGACCCAATTCCTAATTGACACAAGAACTATTGATATGAAGAATATAACGAATGAGTCCAGAGAGTCAAATCCAGTGAGTCCGTCCGGTTCGGTGGCCATACAACTTTGTTCTGGTTTGGAAAACAGCAGCCCAGCCCAACAGCAAAGTACTGAAAGTACAGAGTACACAGATGCTTTTGTAGGTTAGCGGAATATTATGAAATGATTGAACAGGTACGAGGACGTACGTACTACGTACAAAGGCAATGCAATACGACTTTTTGGGTACCGAAATATGTATGTATGGATGCATGAATAACTCCCAAAATGCGCAAGCGCGTTTTCAATGTATAAACTCCACTCTGTTAGCATATTTCGAAATTAAACCAAAGTTTAGTATAGTCTGTCTTGACGAATTTATGTAGATTTTGTTCTACTACTATATTATGTGCTTTCTCTTTCCTCTCAAACCAATAGGAAACTTTTCCCAGCGTTCACGTTGATTAAAATGATTACGATGAAGAAAGTCGATGAAAGTTTTACATGGAGTCATTACAAGAAACGAGAATAAGTAGAAAAAGATTTAACTTCAATTCAAAGGATCGAAAATTATAATAGCTGTGCTTATTATACTGTAGTGGCAATTGTCATGTGTAATAATAATAAATATAATAATGAATACTGTTTTTGTAACGTAGAGTACTGTATATGCATATTACTACTCTATTTAATAGATAAACTCGTAAGAGAGTTTGCTTTGTTTGGAATTTGAAATAAGGGGGGTTTAGAATAAATAAAAGTAGTTGATCCACTACACATTTATTCTGCTTTAAAAGTCCAAAATGGAAATACATTTAGACGATAGTGACAAAACAAACTATATTGGTAAAATCGAGATGTCAGATGTTATTCACTTCAAACACCGACTATATACTTGGGAACTTTGTACAATTCGTAAGCAAACTCTTCCTCATTAAATGGATCACATTCAACTCCGATATAGTCAATTTCAAGGCTGAAGGGCCCGTCGACTTTTCCAGCAGCCAGACCGAAAGAGGCCACTCGATCCAGGGGAATTCGTCCCTGTGCGTCTTGGAGGCGTCCCTTACTTCCAAAAACAAACTTACTGAAGGGAATCTACAAAAGCATATAAAATATCAGTATGGGCAGTTGCAGAGACGTTGCAGATTTGCAATTCATCATGTTCTCGGATATGTAAAATCCACAATCATCATACATGCTACTTAAAACTAATACTATAAGGATAATACTTATAATATGTCCCTATTAACTTACTTTTACATATTGCCAGTAAGGACCACCTCGAGTGTGAAGTACATAGTGATATACATCATTCCACGTAATGTCAAAATAACCTGCCGTAGAAATATTAATCATGTAGGTTCGTCCATCTCCTCGAATTCGCATGACCAAGTGTGAAAATTGGCCCCATTCCAAATAAGACTTACGGCCAAATGATTTCTAAAGAAAATATTTAAATGGAAATCCTTATAAATAACAATATCCAAATTAATAAGTGCATGCATATAATTATAAATCACTAGAAATTAACCATTATACGTTGACATTTGATAGCACAATATCCTGCTGTTTTAACTCTTCCGTCTTTGGGAGCGTGTGTATTTACAAATCCATGAAATAACCCCTTCCCTAAACAACAAAATTAGAAAGAGGACCATTAATAATGAATTTGATGGGTCAGTACTATGTTGCTTGACTAACTTTGAGTTGGTAATATCTTGTAAAATAATAAATTGAGAAGCAAAATTCACTACTTAGTTCTCACCAGTAGGACTCATTTGAAATGCACATTTACTAAATCCTTCATTATGATCGCTATCGCTAAGGACAAACCATGGGTCCAACTTTTTTACGTCATCAAATTTCCACACATAGTCGACATCACCTGCGATAAAAAACATTTTCATAACTTAATATTTTCGCAAATTAAAATCTGCAAAAATAGTGAGTTTTTTTTATAAATTATGACAATAATTACCTAAATAATAAGTTCAAAACTTATAAGCAAACCCTGGAATCACCTACCTGGCATTATCCAAAATTTTCCTTCGTTAGTTATATTATCTGTCACTTCCGATTTCCATTTCACTATTTCCGTCCTCAAATCCTTCAGTCCATCCTTAATGCCAAACCAATTTTCTTTTTGTTCCTAAAAACAGAAAAGGAAATAAAAAAACCATCAATATTATTAAAATCTTAAATTGAAGGCTAGGTTTAACCAAATTCAGTGTTATATTCAATATGCTACCCTATCTACCTACATTAAAATCTTGTTTTTCATTTTCAGCTTCAGCCTTTCGATCGCGATACTCAGCTTTAGGATGCGATTCCCAAAATCTTCCACACAGACATGAATTTTGGTGAATTGTTCTTTTGTTAATCACAGTTGGAGAAAAAATCCGATCAGACAAAACCTGCCGAAGCAAGCCAATATTATACTTCGTGTACTGAGATAACATATTAGATACAGGTCACAAAACCGCACAAAAACAAATTTTTGCCAGTTGCACTTAATTTTTGTTTGTTTCAGTCTCAGTTAAAACTTTTGACTTTCAGAAAAGTTCTCAGGTCGTCCGCGTCCGGCAGGTTAGTTCACCTTCTACTATATCGTTATCAGATCATCATTACTTTTCTGTTTTGTTCTCACTCAGATTTCCTCTCGGGGAAATCGGTTCGGGGATTACAAATTATATGTTAAACTAGTCAGGCACCTGACTTATATAAAAGTAAACATATATAAACGAAAAAAACATTTTTGATTTTTCTTTTCTAGAACCAATTTGGATTTTTGAGTCGTCTCTTCTCCCGGTTCCCGAAGATCCACAATTGCTATTGGTATTCGTCTTCCGACTGGATTTGTTGAGGGAATGTAATGTGACAGTGACAACTTGGCGAAAATATAATTGAGCGGTATATTTTGAACACAAATGCGACAGAACCTATTTCTAACGCTCTTGTTTTGGTAATAATTTCAAAATAATTTTGTAGTTATAAATAACAACAAAAATTAATCTGGACTTGTGACGACTCTCGACCGACTATCACTCTCTACTTAATGGGGAGAACATTTTTTATTAATTTCCTTGTTTTAATACTGGATTATTTTTTCTTCAGGTCCAGAGGCCCATAAACGACTGAATAGATCTATCATCAACTATCAAAAATAAAGTTTACTGTTACAACAACAGGCTAATATGGAGCATGGAGAAGATTCCGGTCTGGAATTTGAAGATAGTAATCAAACAGCGGAAGACAGTATTCAGCAGGTAAGTTGGAATTATCATTATGGCAGTTTAGTGTAAATAATACGGAAGCATTTATGTATAGCTGTATGTAACCTATTGAAGAAATATAATATTTATTATCCTGTAGCCAGTTTAGGGTATCCCCCCGGTTTAAAAATGCATGAATTATATGTGGACATAAGAGTATTATAGCTAATAAATGTATTTTAACTTTCATTTGCATTTAAGTACTCATGCGTTCCATGTTTAATTAAACTTCGATTAGGATTTAGAAATTTCTAGGAATTTCTATTTTCTAGGTAGTTTTATTTTTATCGTGTCACTTTATTAATTCATATTTATTACGACAATATGTTATTCTGTTATGTAATGTTATTATTTTTTCAGTATCAAAATGACACTGCTGAAGATACGGATGAGGGAATCGGAATAAGTATATTAAGCCATACACCAGAGCTGAATTTACCATTTCATCGTCAAGGACAAGTAATTGTACCACCGCATATACAGTTGCAAGAAGCACATGCAGCTTATCTTCAACAACAAATGGAAATGAGAGAAATGCTGGACAACTCTGGAGTAGGAATGAATAATGCCAATGACGCAGCACCTTATAATCGCGAAATTGAAAATGGGCGTGTTTTTCAGTTTAACAACAACATGAATAATGATAATAACCAGAGACCAGAACAAAATGTGCTTGAACCAGCTGGGGATGACAATAATAACGATCGACCGGACGATGTCAATAATAATACTACGGATCCTGCGCTACAGCAGCTGCAGCAACATCAACGGGATGTTGTTAATCAATTGCAACAAAGACGAGCTGAGATAATAGGGCAACTGACAGCAGAAGACAAGAAAGGTAAAGATAAAAAGAAGAAAAAGAAGAAGAAGAAGCGAAACAAGCTCATAACTGTAGTGGGGCCTGATGGGACATTTACGAAGGAAAGTAAAGGAGGGGATGAGAATGAAGACCATGGTAATGAAAACGGAACAGTTGAACACGATGAAAACGATCAGCCAGACAATGATTCCGGAGTAGAAATCGAGTAAGTTAACGAATTCAATAAGTTCTTATTGATATATATATGACTGTTGCATCCTGACCATTGAAAGGGCGAGACCAAGCTACTAAAAATTTGTTCATAATTATATTAAGCTCAAATATTAATTTGTATTAACTATGACTTTTGTGACACATGGCATGTGTCCATTATACTCACCAGTTAATAGTAGCAATGTAATACAGGGATCGTGGTAATACCTATATGTAATAATTGTAATATTATGGTTATATTCGCAGGTATGTTCCAGAAAAACTCGAATTAAGCGTCTTCGATCCAATGTACAGAGCATTTGCAAATGTGTTTGAAAATTTCCGTATCAGTGATTCGTCTTTAAGATTAAAGCCTGAAGAAGAAGACGTTAAGCCCAAACCGGAGGATTTGGCTCTAAGTCTAAAGAAAGTTCCAAAAATTGATCTCGAAGACGAGCCTGAAGATGTAAGTTGAAATCATTTTTCCTTAATTGATTATTGTATTGATTCAATGCGAATAATTATATTTATATCATGCTATGACATGACATGAGTTTATAAAATTAAATCAATCCTAATTAAAATTGCAGAAGAAGGACGATGAAAAACCTAAATTATCAAAAAGAAAGCTTAAAAAGCTGACCCGGCTATCGGTTGCCGAACTAAAACAAGTCGTTCCTAGACCCGATGTTGTAGAAATGCACGATGTCACAGCTCGAGATCCTAAATTGCTGGTACATCTGAAATCGTACAGAAACACAGTACCAGTTCCTAGACACTGGTGCTACAAAAGAAAATACTTACAAGGTAAAAGAGGTATTGAAAAGGCCCCGTTTGATTTGCCTGGGTTTATCAAAAAGACTGGTATTATGGAAATGAGAGCGGCGCTGGCAGAAAAGGAGGAACACAAAACCTTGAAAGCAAAAATGCGTGAAAGAGTTCGCCCCAAGATGGGCAAAATCGACATCGACTACCAGAAGCTTCATGATGCATTTTTTAAATGGCAATCAAAGCCAAAAATGACTATTCACGGGGATCTTTACTATGAAGGCAAAGAATTCGAAACTAGAATGAAGGATAAGAAACCTGGAGAATTGTCAGATGACCTAAGAACATCGTTAGGAATGCCAGTGGGCCCTAATTCGCAAAGAGTGCCTCCACCCTGGCTGATAGCTATGCAGAGGTAAGTAACTCTATTCTCACCGCTAGTTATTGTCACTATAACTCAAGTTAAAAGGACTGATTTCTGGCCAGTGGCCATTATCACAAAATTTCTGTGCTTACCTATTTTATATTTATAGGAACATGGAAGGACTCCTACGAGGAAAGTACTCCTAAAAGGCGTTACTTTACTCCTAAAGGACTTCTAATGCTACGTCCAGTACAGCCTTTTCAAACAATATCCTCTTAAAATTGCCTCAGCATTCATTCACTAATATTAAAGATACTGAAAATTAAATTGATATATCAAATCAATCGAAGATTTGATTTGGTTAAGGTT
>JABASH010005293.1:0-12356 GCA_019776445.1 Tomocerus maximus | reverse complement strand
TGACCAATCAATTTATTGGATAGTGTCTGTCTCACAAACTCACCTGAAAAAATAATTATGTAATGTAATCCCCAACATTTGGCAGAGAATTCACACTCACTCACATTCGCCAATCCAAAATACTATTGTCTGTGTGATTATAAATGATCAAAAGATCAAATAATATATTCCGCAGAGTATTAACTGTGATGATGCATAAATTGTGTTGTAAGTAGAGCTCAAAGCTCCTTTCTGACACAATGGCAAAAATTGCATTTAAAAACGTAAATGTTATGAGGTCAATGGTATATAGTTAGGGTGAATAAATTTAAACTGGCCCAGCGAGCCACTTAATTGTGGGGTTAAATATGATTAAGACATCGAACAGTAAAGGTAAACAGTCACAGCTGTTGTTTAGTAAACATTAATAGAACAACAATGCAAGTGCCACAAAAGCATAACAAAGGTAGGTGTTGGATCTGTGAGGAGGAGAGGACAGTTATCTATTGACAAACAAATCAATGCAATGCAAATACGATTAACGGAATCGACGGAAGTGTTCAAAATACCTAAATAATACGGTGTCCCACGTGTGGAGAGCCAAGTGACCCAACTTTCGCGCTGACAAAACATTCAACAAAGTAAATGACTTTTGGTTACAAGTTGCAATCAACTTCTTCGGTTTCGGTCTTTCTTCGGATCTCGGGATCAACTTTCTGACGACAACTACTCTACGGTCTTTCTCGGTCACAGAAGCATCGATAACCACCAAATACAAACGATGAAACTCTCCTCGGCATATTTCCTTAACTCCACAAATTCTCAGTGTTTGCCATTCCGGCGCTTGGGATTCAGGTTTTAGGAATTTCCTGGAGCTTCTCTGGTCCTCTTCACACTTGTCTGTATGTCTGCCTCTGGACGGACGAGTGATCTATTCTTGGAAGAATAATAATTTCTTGAGCTCCCGACCCGGCCACCTATATTATACAAAAACAAGTTCACCTATCTATCTGTGTATGTGGGTGTATGTATGTGTAATGCAAATGCTGCTGCATCCTCCTGTTCCTATTGTTGATTATGTATACACGCTGCTGCTGCCATAAAGACTTGGATGGATGTGCACCTTTTCCGTGTTGAATTTATGTTCACTAGTCTGTCTGTATGTGGATTCTGCTATTGCAAACTCTTAATAGACATTGCTGATAATGATACTTACGTAAAATGCTATATATAGTTACCGCATACATTGCACACTTTTTCTCAAAGTGGCCCGTATAAAGACTTGTCATGTTTGCTTCGTCGTTAGCACTCAGGCTCTTCAACTCTCAACTCAACTCAGCTCAGCCAGCAACACAATCGCACAATATCGTCACCTTTCTTCCGATGCCAGCAAGTCTGAATTTCAACTTCACTCACAAACCTCCTATGCAAGGGTAATAGATTGCGCTCTCTTCCCTCAAATTTCAACGGCGGCAGTAGCACTTGAGCCACATATCCACATCTCAACCTTTTTGCAAAGTATACTGCGAAAAAGACACTTCTCGGCTTATATGCATGCATATGCCATTATACTAGTCGGATACAGATTCCACAAGAAACACAGGGGACATCATTATGATTATTGTAGAATACTCATGATGATTTGTCAATCTCCCAAATTTTAATGGGTAGAAACTTTGGAGATTCGGCGCAGGGGACAATGGATTATAGGCACCTTGTACTTTGGTTGGACAGGCAAATTGAATTTAAATATTCATTGCCTATCCTATTCATATCAATGCGAATGTGAATAGTGAAAACCACAAGCAGGGAACTGTCCGTAATCTCACTAAATATTTAACTCATTTCAGAATAATTTACCTTCTTTCTACTTATAATACTTACCCTTACCCTTACATGGCTACCCTACCCTTACATGGCTACCCTACTACCCTTACATGACTACCCTTATGTGCTTGAATAAATAATTTCAATACTTAATAATTGTTGCAAATAGCATTTGCTCTTGGAAGAATGTTTTTTAACATTTATCTGAAGAATATCTTGATCATTACCTCCTAACATTCTAAACATCTATATAAATAGAAAACACGTTGAAAGCAAAGAAATATGCCAAAGTACTTTGATATGTTATTTCTTTTAAGATCAAATAATAAGGGTATTCCCCACCGACAATTTTTATGTACACCAAATCTACGCGTGAACCTAAAAGCGAATTGCCATATTTTCTAGTCAGAATTTACGACTTAACGATTGGCTGGTAAATCAGTGTCATTTCCTAGGATGTAAGTGCAATGCTCCACGGCTACGTATTGAAATAACCTGTATCGGGTATCATAATGTAACTATGAACCACAAAATATAAATTACCTCGGTAGTGGTGACTCAAAAGCAATGGCATAGGGCGGATGACGTCAATGTCAGTACACTTTCTTCGTGTCCAGGTAGCTCAAGTTGCACAGTCGAGTGAAATGCACTCGACGTCTCACATTACTTATGGTTGACGACTGACTTTATTCTTCCTCATCTACAGGTAAGTTGGAAAGTCTGTGTCTGCATGCATTAAATGCACCTATAGGTGAAGATGAAAGCATCGCCGACAGCACAAAAATATAACACTACCGCTAACCGTCAAGGGCAACATTGCAAATTGCAACTATAACTATTCTATAGTATGACAAGAAATTGACTTCACATAATAATTTCTCGTTTTTGCTCCACTCCATACTTTCATCCAACTTTCTCCACAATTTCAATCTTCGCGAACGAAATTTTGATATCGGGAATTTAAAAGGCTTTAATAACTTGACAAGCATTTGAAACTTAAACCCTGCACCCGGATGAATTAATCTTAAGTGATTTTGAATACAAATAGCATACGTAATTGGCAGAATGACATAATCTATGCAAGTTAATAAATACAATAATACATTTCTGTTGTATTCTTTTTAATTGCAAAGATGGTCTGAAGAATGTTGGAATTATTAAAAGGATGTTCAAAATGTATCGGAATGTTTAACTGACTTTTGATCCAATAAATACCAGCATTTAATTATACCATACACTAAAGCCTAAAGCATATGTCCTCTCAAACTGATAACTACATTGAACCTGAAATGTGCTGCGAATATTTACAGATATTTTATTGAAGTGCCCTGCCGCTGTGCTTTGTGCTGTTGACAAAACACAAAATAATGGTGACGTGGCCTGGGTGAATTGGCCAGCACAAAGTTTACTCAGCCATTCTAAACATTTCATCAGGAAGACAATTCCTTTACTGTTGATACTCTTTTTAAACAGATAGTGCAGATTTGATGTACTTTTATTTAAAGCGTACAATTAATATTCATTAGCATGTATCATTGTTATATAATGTCTATTACTAATAATAATATCAAGATACTTTGTAGAGGTTACATTATTACAAGATACAACTATCTGTAACTATTTAGAACTTTACACGTCTGCTTGATGCTAACATTTTCAAGTGTTGATTTGAACACATAAATAACATATTGGAGGTGATATACCGAAGCTACAATACAAAAATACTAGCAGGTAGAATTTACAGTAAGTTGTACAACAGAGTACTAAATACTATATCTCTACCGTCTGAATCTGGCCTTACCTACAGACTACAATTTTACAAATGTTTGTGCTACTGGGACGAATACTTATTACGTAAGTAGTAAATAGTTATATATTATATACACATGTTTTCATTACAATATAACTTTCACAGTAAATAAATTGTTTGGCATAAGTCTACCAGTTATGCAAGACTAGTACATATCCGACAAGTCATTATTTATTTAATTCTCTAACTTTGTGTATTAAAAAGCTCTTGAGAAAAGCACTGTAACAATGCAGAGAGACAAACGGTAAACATACATATAAAGGGGACTAGTCGATGTATGCAGTACAGATATTTACTGAACAAGTATAAATGTTTAATCACTATGAATTCTCAACAAATATCCAAAGTATTTAACAGCAAATATAAAAGTCAGTAAGGAAGTACAAAATTAATAGTCAGAAAGATTGCAGCGGACTGTTTAATATACATAAATACATAGAGACAGTATCATATTATTTAAGTGTAGCATTAAAGGGTAAGATAGGGACCCTACTGAGAGTGCGTAAATGGAGATCCACTCACTCATGAGACCAGTTCACTGGGATTTTCTCTATTACACTGTACTCATATGTACCTATAGTTTGGAGATACAGATATCCACTATATATGTGTGTCTTACACATTAATATATATATTTTACATCAACACCTACATAAGTACAAGTAATCTGTGTTATGTTAAGTAGACATCAATAAATAATATTTATTTTAATTGTAGAACAATTTTTCCATTTCTGCCAAGTTCAAATCTTGTGTTCTCTACCTCAAAATCAGTACAATACAAATTCGTTTCATCAAACCGTTTATAGAGTGTAATAACACAGACAAAATAGCTCGTATACTATGATAAGTAAACCTTTCGCTGTCGTACGAAAATCTTCTCTTTCTAGCGATACAGCGGGTGTTACTTTGTGAATAGCAGTAAATACACAAACAGTTGTTTGTTTGTACACTGATACCAACTTAATGAAACTACCCAGTCATGTATGGCTAATGAGTATTTCAAAGAAACGGAACCCCAAGTACAAAGAGTGCGACATGCTCTCGCTGATTCTCTGTTGATAGCACAGCAACCATACGGAGATAAATATGTTGTCACTTGTCAATGTCAATGTTCAAGTCTATTGGATTTTCGATTGTGTGAGTCTACTTCGGGAAAAACATCGGAGTTTTCATTCCCCTCCGAATCCAGTTTAGGTTGGAGTCAGAGGAGTGGAAACGCATCGGTTGGCATACAATTTCCCATTCGAATTATGATTCTGTGGATTCGCGTGGGCTGTCGGAATCGTTTTGTTTCGCTCTCTGTAAACATTTCTTCTGTTTGTAGGTTTTTCTCCAGAAATGTCAACGACCATCGTTCCATTACTCGCTCTTCCGTTTGTACTCGTCAGACACGTATGATTTGCCACACTCGCCAAACTCACTTCTTCAAAGTCTCCTCCTGTTCACAGTACAGTCAATTTCAATTATTTTCCTACACGAAACCACCATCAACTTAAAATAAGCGAAATGTCACCAAAAGGTGAATAACTTCACTGAGAGAGGAAATCTTCTTCCTACTTAGGTAATGTATGTAGTAGAATGAGACAAAAAAAGTTAAATTACAAAGTAACTCTTAGCCAGTTTGTACAGACCAATTTTAATGGGAGGGAGGTGACTGCTCGGTTGCGAAGCCATGCCGTTAGGCTGCGATTGTGCTCGTGCAGGCAAATCAACTAAGAAGATTGTAATATTCCTTGTGTCTTTTCAGAAATAGAAAAACATCATAATACATGCACCAAACCAAATTATAAAAGGTAAAAAAGAAGGTTTAGTAATTTTGAAAGTTAGAATAGTTAGTAAGAATTTCTTTTCTTAATATTTATAGAGAGATGGATGTCAAAAACGAAAGGAGACCAAAGAAAAGTATGATAATAGCATTAATTTGAAAGTTTTCAGTGTCTAGAGGGCAAAGTTTGGAGCTTGATGAAGAAATGGGTTCCTAACATGACAGCTATTGTAATCTGGCCCAGAAAAGAAATAGTGCGTGATTCTTCTCTAAGAAACAATTTAAGATTAATTTAGTTTGAAAAATAGGGAGTGCGGAGAAAGGGCGGAAGAAAGTTTTTAGGGAAGAGCCGCAAGTAATTTCATGCCCATTTCAGATAAAGCCCGGCTAGGGAAGCACCTGAACTTTTATCTCTAAATAGAAACTGCAGAGACCAGAAGGATACAGTGGGAATTAATAGGCAGTTCATGGGAAGGAAGTAAAAAGAGAAAGCCGGAGAAAGTAATTTGTAGGATGGTGTAATATTTAGTAAGTTGGTTTGTAGGAGTGAAATCAGAGATAGAGAACGGTGTGTTGTTGGGGTTAGTGGATTAGTGTTAGAAAGAAGTACGCACCATGCTGACCTCTGTAGAATTGGGATTTTCTGTAAATGCTGTTCCGCATGTTGCTTTTCCCTCCAAGTCGACACCATAAAAAGTCTCTGCAGAGTCGCAAGAGCAAACGTCTAAATCTCTCGCCGCACGTGCAATAAATCACAAAATTGACTGAGGAATTGACGACAACGAGTAGATTGGACATGGCCACCAACTGGTCAACAAACTTGCCGTAGAAAGACTCCAGAATATTATTGACTAGTGGAAGGACGTTGCAGAGCAGAAACACCACAACGACACACAGCAGCATTGTCGCCAGTCCCATCTCCCGACGCTGCAGCTTCGACAACACTTGGCGCTCTTGATTGGCTTTCCGCACCTAATCAGTAAAAACACAGTTATCTATGAGTCTGGATCACATTCATTCACAGCCCGGCAGTACAGGGAGGAAGGGTCAAAGTTCTGATCAAATTAAGCCAAGTTCAAATAGAAATTCTAGCTCAACAAAAATTAATAAATGTTTGCCAACTTGTGATAATTGTAATTATTGTAACTCCTACAAGAATATCAGCGACTCGGCACTTTCTCATTTCATATGGTAATACCGTATAAAACTTTCACTTTGGAAAACGTTCGGTGAAATGGATTAGGAAAGTGACAATTTGTTAACAATAGAAAATTTAATTTCGTGCTGGTGGAAGTTTTATATGGGATTACCATACGGAAATTGCTAAACTAATATTCCTGTTCATACTGGAGGTACTATATACCTCTAAAGCCTTGCTATATACCTCAGTACTCGATAGAAATTGTACGCAGACAAGTTCAAGAAATGCTATAAAATCGCAACTGAATAGGTTTAGGTATTATTATTATTTTGGACGTGGCTATTATAGCTGTTAAAGGCTCAGCTACAATCTTACAAAATCATTTATTCAAACCAAACACTTCTTAAATTAATTATTCTGCTATGCATATTAACTATCTTTTAAAAATAATTTAATCGTTGAAATTTTGTTACTGTGTCCTTGAGGCAACTTCAGTTGAAGCAGTCAATAAATTAATAAATTATTATTATAATGTATAAAGTAACCAAAGTAGTACTTCATATTGGTTTCTCTTTTGGAGCCACAACTACTTATGAAAATTATGAAATGGTGAAAATGGCAAAAAATGAAATGGAATGTGAAATGAAATGGAATGTGAAATGAAATGTGAAATGGTTTTCACGTGTGAACGAAACAGACTTTCACATGTGGCTTCCATGATGAAAGTTATGGCACACTAGCCGCAGCCTAGCATAACTGTTAGCCTAGTATACGTAGGTGTTGAGTCTGTTGAAATATGTTAAACTTCCACGCATGCCTGCAACACGAATTTGGCCTTTCCATTTAAAACAAATTTTAATTAGCACGATTATATAGATAATATAAACGCTAAACGTATAAGTCCCTAGCGCGTGCGCACAAACGAATTTGTGCATTTCTAATTTCAAACTTTACCTATTCCATTTGCTAATTGGAAAACTCTCTCACGATATTATCTATAATGATGATGATGCATTACCGACAACCGAGTGACTAATATTGTTGTTTTACACCTACACAAGGGAAATAAGGACCACAAAGGGTACCTATATTTAAACCCCAGGGGTAGTAGAAGTACATTAAATCTAATACTCCTACTAATTAGCAAATGTTCTGTCTACTTACTACCTTATGTTACTGCAGTGAGTGCACTTAAGTTTTATTGTCAAAGGAAATATCTGTATCGACATAATGTAATACGCAGATTAAATGGAAATAAAATTAGATTTTCTTTTAGGCTAATTAAACATGAAATGAAATTATTTAGCTGGGAAGGAAGGCAAATTAATTAGGGCCTTTGTTCCCACGTTTGGAAATAATGCTCATGATGATCCTTTGATGTTTTTCCTGATGCTAGTTCCCTGTAGATTTTACATATGTCAGAGATACAGCAAATGGCGGGTCGTTGTACGGATATAGTAATAAGGAAGTATATTTGATGTTGCTGAATGGGGATGGAAGTTGGAGAGATCTTTCTCCGGCACTTAGGCTTATGATGATAGGAGAGAGTAGCTGAGAAGAGAGTTGCGATTGCAAATTACGCAGTGCGTAATAAGAAAGAAGTGATGAATAGATAAAAGAGTGGTGACTGTTGAGTCGAGACTTATCTAAAGTATGCCATCAGCCACAGCGGAGTGGAGAGCTAAGCTGGGACTAAACGAAGGAATGAATTAAATGGATAGTCAGATGAAACGGGAAGTGAGACGACATAATTTTCCCTCCCAGCCAACTCGGAGAGCGAGAGGAGGGAATGAGATAACAATCAGCGTCGTCTTAGAGAGAGACGTTTTCTGGAGAAAGTTCAGTGCGGGAGAAAGTGAAAGTCACGTCTTCAAGTGGGATTCTGACGAATTTAGGAGCAGATGAGTACACGATTTGAAAAGGAGGAGAACTCGAACATTTCTATTGCGTGCACAGATGGATGGATACATAATACAAATACACAAATGTCTTCTTTCTCCGCTTTCTCCACAGACGAAGGGTATATTGCTGCCACGTGGCCCATCTCTCTCCATTCTCAATGTCATTATTTAGGAAGACCCAGAATTCCTAATTGATTTACGCTCGCCGCAGTCAACTTGGATGTGCATCGATAATGAGTCTGTCGACGAGAAATATCCGTCTCAACTGGAACAATAATATCTCTCTGCAGTGCAAGTATAAGTAATGTGGTGTATGGTGATAGCATTCTTTCCCACCCACCCACCCACCACTAACTAATAAGTATGCCATCCCACATGCATAGACACACTTGAATATTCCAGATAGTCACAGCCAAAGCCACAGAAACAATAGTCTCATTCCTTTCCTTTTGAGTTTAGACAAATGTTTGTGTATCCTGTCTGTCCTTGTATCTTTCTGATGTGACTTCTGCCGCTCCCGAATCCAATAAAAATACAAATTGCTCACCCGACTCACCCATAGAAGAAAAAGTGACTCTCGGTTGATGCCTCGCTGTCTTTTTTACGTTGGCTGGGGCTTTGCTCCGCCTGAGACTGATTCTCAAATGAGATGGGATAGAAAACATTCTTACATATATTATCGAACTATCCTAAGATCTTAGACATACACTTTTATAGTTCCTACAAACGTATACCAAGGCACACACGTGTGTGCCATCCAGTCTCCGTAGCAGTGGCACTTTCCACTTCCTTATTGCTCCTCTTTCTCCTATATCATAATATCTTTCATTCCTCCCCATCCATCTCTTTTCTATTCCAAAGTTAGTGGTCTTGTTGAGATTTAGATAAGAAAATAACGTGCGTAACCCAAACCCCAGAAAGAAAAACAATGCAGTACGTAGAGTCTTTTTGAAATTTGCTTCCTTACATAGGACTAGATAGGATATAGGAGTCGGGAAGACTTAAAGTCTGTTTTGTTGTGTGCAGTAAAGGCACATGAAGGCCCAAGAAGATTAATGGACTATAAACGAAATGGTAACGCAGCCCAGGCCAGACATACACAAATTCACTCGCACAATAGTGAAGTGGAGTGAAGGATGCGGAAGAAAGGGATGAAGGCTAGCACAAGTTTTTGATAGTGATAGCTTTCACTCCACTTCCCCAACCAAGAACCACACAGCAAACAGGAGAAGTGGAACACAATCCACATTTCTACGCACAGTTAGCTGAGATAAAAATAAACTTACTTAACTTATTGTTACATTCTTTCATACAAACTTTCATTTCCGAGTGCATTGCACAATACATCGTCTTCCAAACAAATCTCCAGACTCAACTCACTCCTGCCTGCCCATAATACGTAACATGACACGCTTCCTTTTTATTGCACGCTTTGCTCTGCCAAAGCCAACTTCACTGACTGACATATTTTGCGTGTGAACTGATATCATGTATGACCTTTCTAAGCTAACAGTTTATTTCCCAACTTTCCCTTTCCTCGGGTTTCTTCACTCGCTTTACGACTTGTCGTTACAGAAATATTTCCCTACTTCGACGTATGTACATCACACTATAGTTTCTGAAATGGATACTTCCCTCTGCCCTCCTGCTACACAGCTGCGTACACAATAAACTTGTGTACACTCATTTAGATATCAGATGGACCACCACATGCTGCGTCATTACATTTATTTTCCTGTCCTAAGATTTGCTAGCCAATAAAATTCTTTACTTAATAACACGTGCCGTAGAGGAAATGACTGAATTAACTACTTCCAAGTAAACGGAAAAGCGTAAATGAAAAAATGGGAAAAGATCCGAAACAAGCGAGTCTGCAAATGAAAATATTAACCGTAAATCATAATGAGAAACGAAGCATGAAAGATTTAATATTGAGTTGACGGACGGCGTTTTGACTCGATTATCATGCTTACCATGCGACCACTAACCTGTCGATAAATCGCCAAATTGAATGCCACGAGTCCGGAAAATGGAATCAGGTACATGATAACGAGATAAGCCCAGTTGATATAGATTTTGATGTAGTTGGGATTCGCTCTCAGAGCGGACATGTCGTTCGTGTAGAAAGTGAAGTTGGTGTGCTCGTCGAATTCCTTGGCCACCTGCACCTCCCACCAACGCGGTCCGTTGTAAATTATGGAAAAGAGCATCACGATGATGACACACCACCGCGCTCGACTCCAAGTGCANGTTCGTGTAGAAAGTGAAGTTGGTGTGCTCGTCGAATTCCTTGGCCACCTGCACCTCCCACCAACGCGGTCCGTTGTAAATTATGGAAAAGAGCATCACGATGATGACACACCACCGCGCCCGACTCCAAGTGCAGATAGACCGGGCTCTCAGACTGAAATAAATAGTTAGATCACTAATCCCAATTGAATATCCATTCCCACAACCTCATGAATCTCAATCTAGTAGGAAGTCTATCATTTCCTCCGTTTTCCGTGCAGTTACATTATCTTTGCGGCCCGAGGAGAAATCTATCGTTGAATGAATGATTTTTGAACCTTACCTGTGGCACACTGCAATATAGCGCTCAATAGTAACGGCCAGAGTCAGGTATATTTATTGAATGCAAAATCAATAAAAATCCATTAATGTTGAAGAGAAAGCATTTTATCGCAGGAGTATTTGTAAGGAAAACATTGTTTGAGAAAAGCGGTTTGAAATTGTGAGCAATATTTCTTAGGAATTTCTTGGTGGCATGACTGGAATGTGACGGGATGGTGAAGTTATGAGGGAGGATGGGCTGGAGAGAAAAGAAAGTTTTGTAATTAGGCGCAGTGAAGTTGTTGTAGCTAGGTATGGGCAGTGGAGTATCTGTGATTGGAATGGGAGAGTGACAAGGACGGATAATTGGGATCGTTTAGTGGAATGTTGAAAGTAACTTACCGGTAATGCTGATGGGGAAAAGGTAGGGCACCCACAACGGGTAATAAATGTTGCTGTAGATTTTCATGGCAGGACTTCGCGTGTAGTCGCAGATAAAGGGCAAACTATAAATGAGAATGGAGACAGATATGAGCATCGTGTCACAGAACGTGAGACCGAGAAGGAGACACGTCACCGAAGATTTCATCTGTGGTCGACTCAGAACAATTGCACTCAGTCCGTTGCCAAAAATCCCCAGAATTGCAACTATCGTGATCCCGATCCCATTCACAATGAATTTGAACAGCAAGGCGTCCGTGTGGTCTTCAAACTGAACTCCCCCCGTCACGTTCCCTTCCAAAAAATTCCCCTCCCCCAACTCACTCACGTTCATCATGTTCGTCCCAATACTCACATTCCCCTCACGACCTCGCTCTTCGTAACCGAAATTCAGCAGCTGCGGGTTTAAACCAAATCCTCCCATCCTGCTCCGGCCGAACGTCGATTCCAATGTCTCATTCATTTTCAACTGGATTCTCTGCCCAAAGAACTCTTCAAAAATCTGAAAACCATAAACAGTATTTATCAACTCGGATTTACTTAACAGGCAATATTCGAAAATCTGGTGCCAACCTGCCGTGCAATGCTTTAGAATGAGTCTCTTTTGTCATCTATCTACTGCATGGGTTCTTGTGATCATAACGAATAGTACCACAATGTATAGGGAAATTTAGTTTTTAAGCTTACAATGCAAATGAAAATTGCTTCTGCGTCTTTGCCGTAAAATAGAAATAAGAGAAATGCTAGAAGAAATGCTAATGCTTAGAAGAAGAAATTTAATTTACATGAAAGTGCTACAGAATTATTTGGCAAACACACAATGGCATTAACTTCGCGTAAAAATAAGTCAGCACTCAAATTAAATTGTAACAATAACGTTCTGCACGTGATTGTAAATAATTATTATGTGAAGACTTTGGTTTCTATATCCAGTATCCAA
>JABASH010005292.1:0-12356 GCA_019776445.1 Tomocerus maximus | reverse complement strand
GACGATAATTCTTTCAGAACGATTAAGTTTTACTGCATGCTTGAATGAATTTTAAGAGTGAATAAAAGAAATGGGAGTTTCTTTCGGCCGATGTGGGTTGAATTGTGTCTCCATCCTAAATAAATGTTTATGTTTGGTTTAGATAGTGGCATGGGATCGGGGATGGTTATAACATACGTAGTACAAACAAGATTTCAAACTTATTTTGTACATTAGTTAGTTGAAAGTGTAGTGTGGTATATATCACAAGATCTCTCTTACATATTAGCTTTTTCCACATTTCGTTTCATTAATAGTCTGTAATATCAGTTTGCGCCACAACAACATGCATGCCTCCAGTTGTTCTAAATAATAAGTAGCCTAGCATGACAGATGGTTAGACTACATAGTTTTCTTATAGTTTCGAGTGTTTTCATGTGAAAATTTGCCAGGAAATACGAGAAATACAAATCGGTAAGAAAAATCGACTTTCGGTACGGGTTTGTGTATTCTTTATTTATTGTACCACTACACCATAGACAAAGCTTCGTATATATGCCACTGCACTACACTACAAGGAAATGGAGACTTTGGAGACTAGTATCTGTGGTATCTATCTGGTATGGTATCTCATCATGTGGTGTTAGTTTAGTAATGTAACTAATTGCAGATACCACAGTTGTCAATATAATATACAACGCTATACAGCCCATGCTACAAACAATTTTTTACTCTCTAATAGCAGAGTATTTGGTATTTAGAGAGACTAAGTATATATTTGGGTTAGTTTTGTAGAGTTTATAGAGCCAGTGACTAGTGACGTTCCTAGGATTAAGTGCGGAGAATGAGTGACTTGCGTGAGACTGACGAAGATTGGGTGCACTTTACATTTCTTGACAATTGGCTTGACTTGTCAAACCATAATGTATAGCACAACGTGCAACCTTTTGTACTCCTTTATGGAAAAGCTACGTACATTCGTACAATTCGTAGCACAATGCCAAGAGCCTAACTTAAGCCAAATCACCGTAATTTCTGTCTCTTTTGTGTCTTGGAGATTGACTAGCAGGAAAAGTGGGAAAAGAGTCTGAGGAACATTGCATTGTCAGATCCGAGATCCACGTTGCCTATCTCCGCAAATATCTTTCAACGTAGTGTGAACCTAAGGGAAATGTATGAGGCGCCTTGTTAGCCTAAGACATTAGCATTCCGCGCATTCTTCCTGAAAGTAGCGGAGTGGTCACATTCGTTTTCTTGTTATATCTTTCTTAGAATAGAACATGGAAGTATACTTTCGTGTTGAGCGTTGGGATATAACTAAAACCCCTGAAAGTTACATGTAGCTTCTATAGTTGTATAATAAAGATCTCACTATATATTACTAGTAGTATAATATGCTTAGTACATGACATATTTACTGACAAAGTTTGGTAGAAGAGTACACCTCTACCTCTACTTCATTTATACTTATACCATGCACTAGTGTAGCAGTACTTACAGATTAGTGATTGTGGTGTATAAAGAGAACTGGTGTATGTTTGAGTAAGAGTTTCGTCTGTTCCAGTTGAATTTAACATCAAGCCTTGACAGGATCTAAAAGTTGAGTAGAGATCGACTGAAAATTGCTTCAGTTGCAAAAGTTGTCTAGATCAAGGAAATTGAACTGAAGTTGTTCTTCTATGTAGTAAATGTTGTCTTACGCCAACTCCTTTCTTTTTTGCTTGAGAATCGTTCGCACAGTATTTCTGGTGGTGATTTGTAGTCTTGTAGTTAGTTATAATACCTACCTACCTACTATAAGTATACCGAGGAGGTCGTAATAGTATGATGAAGCGAACAAATTGTGACACGATAGCCGTATGACTGCCCATACCAATGGCCATTTTTCGATAGACTTCATTTTTGATTTGTGTTTCTTTCCCATTCTGCTCTAAGTCGACTAGTAAGCTTTTTGGGAAATATTTCAATTGTGCTTTTATGACAGTGTTCATATACTTGGATAGGAAACTGTTATTTGTATGCATCGTTACGTTACAGTTTTTTCAATTCACGTGGTAATAAATAGCAGTGATCTGATATAGTTCAAAAACTGAACATTGCCTGAGTCCTGAGTGAGTCAGAAGATTTTCAGGATCTAGTTATGAGTTTGTTAGCGTACACTGACCAGGAAGCTAATGTTTGTGTTGTTAGCTTATTTGCTGTATGTATTGTGTTCAGTTTCACGAGTAACTTTCACTTCTTTTCGATTTTCGGTGCTACTATGATAATATCCTGTGTGTGATGTGTATACTGGTGTAAAGTGAAGTCGGGATTCAGGAAGTGGTTTCATGTTCGCTTCGCATGCTGAACTAAAATCTATCTATCCACAATTCTCATCTAGTAGTCACAAGTCTATAGTCAGTCTTATGTCTTATCTTGTTTGATATTACATATTTTGAGTGAGTACTGTGAATGAGAGCTTGAAATCATCTAAGCTCTTCTATACTGTTGTGTTGTATGTAATACACAATATCTGTAGTATATTCATAGAAAAAGGCAGAAGGAAAGCGGGAAGAAAAAATACATCCGTCAGTCTGTGTCCCTTGTGTTTAGTGATATAGAAAAAGGAAGGCAGGGAAAAGGACAAGGCAGCAAAGCCAAGTTGCACGATACATACTAACGAGATGTACTACGTGCAGGTAGGTTCAATGCTCAATCTTCTTATCTAACAATGACTAGTCACTTGCTTCAATAGTAAACGTACATACTGTCACTATTTCTTACATTTCCTTGGGTGTGTGTGTACCATTTTTTGTTCAGTGACTGACTTGACTATATTATGGATGACATGTTATATAAAATTATGTGAATGACTATAGTAATAGTAGCAGTACTAGAGATAGCTAAGCGTTCTGTGGTAAGTTGTAACTTGTAAGCTGTAATGGAACACCTATATAACGCTAAACCTAAGTTGAGCTTGAGCTGTTGAGCTGGCTGATGTAGCTTTAGCTTTAGAATAGGGTGGAGAGGGGTACATAGAGTTCTTGGTATATACAGTGCGATACTGAAATACTGCACTGCAGTGTTACGGGTATATTGCAAATGTCTGTGGATGCTAAAGCCTTTTACTCTAGTAAGCTTAGTGAGCTGTAGACTTTTGTTATGTTACGTATTCAGTAGACTCAATAATACTATAACTGTTTAGTGTAGGCTGTCTATGGCTGGTGGTGTAGAATGCACGGCAGAGCACAGCAGCAAAGTGCTCGGCAAGGTGCTTATTGTTTGTGCACTTTTAGTTGAGCAGAGAAAATGGGTATTTTCATTTTAGTATGTGTACATTTACACCCGAAATGTGAGGACTATAAAACAGGGATGGAACGAAAGACAGTAAATACAATATATTGTGAAAAAGAGAGACAGTAAAAGAAACTCTTGTTTTGCCTGCCTTGTGTGTGTGTGTTGTAGGTGACTAGAGAAGACATTACTGACAGATTAGGTTGGGAATTTATATGATACTTGAAATGAACTGCTGAGGCTGGACATCATGTTTATCTTGGAAGCAACTGAGCTTACGATGATGTACATTCCAATAATATTATGATGTAGAGTAGATGTACTGTAGGTAAATGTATTTCTTTCACCGTAATTCTTACTCAATATTACTCCTCGTCGTAGGTACATAGGTTCCAATTGATAATGATAATGCGCACCAATAACCATATAATACTTAAAAGAAAGCAATTGGGTGCTCGTGGTTGAGGTTTTTGAACTATTTTTGAACTAACTACCGACTTAAGATCCCCTAACTGTGTACACTCAGACCATAAATATTTGTCTTGTTTTAAGAAGCATGATTTGCAATGATATGTTTAAGTTGAATCTTGGTCTTCGTGTCTTGAAAACGTGTCTCTAGTGCCTATGATAGAGCTGAAATGGTTTTGAAAGATAGGAAGACAATTTACATTTATTACATCACTCTCTCATTCTTGATTATCAAACATGCATGAAATAAAATAAGATATTTTCATCTGGGAGCTTCAGATAAGTCTCTATAAATATTGTGGAAATGCTTTCTTGATAAATATTTGTCCTTTCCACAACAAGCTATTCCAACTTTCTACAGTCTTGCACTTGCAGGTTCGCATTTTACTTTATTGCTAAGCTTAATGGTAATGCCTAAATGAGCAGTAGTTTATAAAATGGTATGAGGTAATTGTCGGTAAAATTGCCTATTACATAAAACTTCAAATGCCTTTTCGGTTCTGACGACAAATCTTAAGCTCTTTAGATCGTCTCATTTTAAGCACAGCTCTTCGAGACACTTTACTTTACAGGTTAGCTTAATAAGATAAGATGCTTTAAGACTCTCCTCAACTTTACCATGTATTGATAAATTATAAATTCCCAAGCTTTCCATTCTTTATTTGCAGATATCAGCTCTGAAAATACATTATTGTTAATAGCTTGAAGTATTTGCTAGACGAACTACTTAACTTAAACTTACCTCTTTCCTACTCCTCTATTACTTCGTAGTTTATACAAAGTTTTATTTCATTGTACTTGTAATGTAAATGAATCTCAAAGTGAATGGGAAAAGTTGAAATCTATATTCAGAGTTACTGACAAAGTATTGTACTGACTATTGTACTAAGTACTGAGTACTGACAAAGTATTTTATTTTTTTACTTCAATCAAACTTGAATTCTTCTGAGAAAATGCAAAGAAAAATATTTGGACTAGAATACATAGTGTCCAAATTAGTAATAATGAATAGTGAATGGTGATTTAAAATCTCCGTCTCTGTATATTAGTGAATCCTTTTTGGCCATCTGTGTACGGTAGATGTTAAGTATCTGTACATAATGTATATTTGCCATATTGCTCTTCATACTTACTTTTTTTTCAGTCGTATCGTAATAATAGGTACCTAATAAATTACATACAACGAACTTTCGTTGGAGATTGGTTCTACTGAATAGATAGGATTAAGTAAATTAAGTATTTCTGCACAGTTGTTTAAACAGGGCATTATAAATCGAGTATAACGTCTTTACTTTAGGTTCGAGAGTATAGTGCTTCAGTGTTGAGTTTCCTGTTGGAGGTGAAGCGGCGAAGGGATTTGTGTTGTGTCTGCAGACGACTATTTAAGAGCTTTGCTGGTATATGAATGACTAATACAATCTATTATGAGTGTTTTAAGGCCTTATTTATTGAGCTAACTCAGCTGTGTCTCACTTTTGCGTAGGAAAATTTATTACTTGAATTCTGAATACTGTTCATTCGTAATATGACTTTTACCGGTCCACTGGTATTTATAGCTTAGTATATGTGCAATTACTTTAGGATTTGCCAGAGAGAATCTTTAATTCTACAGTAGACAAAAACAGATCTACAGTCATTATTTCGCATCAGTGTAACTTGTAATTATTTAGTTAATATATTCAGATCAAATTCTAACCGATGTGTTTCAATCTTCTTAATGTAGGATTTGTAATAGTGACACATGGTCAACAGACTTGGTGGTCTGGGTAAAAGTCTGTCGCTATGCTGTGGAGCAGAGACGGAGCTTAGACAAATAAATAGAGTACTAAAAGTCTTAAAAGTATATTTATTTGTATTAGTGCTGATAGTAGTAATAATATTTAGTTGCTCTTCGTTGTAGGACTGTAAGCTAGGGTAATACCCATTTCAATTTGATTACACAGTAAAAGGAAATGTAGTTTTAAGTTTAACAGATGAGTTGAAATGGGATGGGTGGGTTGGTGAAGAACTGAGCTGATGAAATATGACAAGTGTGCTGTTGGATATTGAGTATGTATAGTATGGAGGAGTAAATTGGATAGAGCTTTAATTGCAATTATAATAATATTATTATGAATGTGTTTTAAAGTAAAAGCTAGATATGGTTGGTCAGAAGGTCATTTAGGATGTGAAGCAAATTGAAGCTGACAGCAGTGTGCTGTGTTAGTAAATGAGGATGTTTGCTATAGGGGACTAGTAACTGATATAAAATGTTGTGCTTCGTTGCACTGTTAAATACGTGAACTACTACTTACTATTATATTATACTTAGTCTCAGTCAGTGTGCGTTTAAATTAGTATAGATCCAACCAAACAAGAACGACATATGGTTACAAAGATGTTGTTTACATGTACGAAGCACATACTAATGCAGGATAGCAATGGAACTGAAGTATTTATTCATACGGAGCAAAGTGAATTCTAGTGATCCTATAGTTCAACTTAGATGCCTAAACATACACGATATGTATGTGTTGTTGTGAGCATTTAGAGTTGTGAGTTCATGAGGGTTTTAGTAGTTTAGTTAGTTAAATCCAATCCAGTCGAGTTAAGGATGAGATGAGGAGGCTGGAGAGGAGTTGAAAGAAACACATGTTCATGTTGTTGTCTGCCTTTAGCTCGTAATTGAAATATATGAGTTTGGCAAGGCCTTTCTCATTGAGTCTGCTTTGGCTTTTTGACTTGACTGTGTTTCATCTTCGTTAGTTGAATGAAGGGAAATGTGGAAATGAAGAGAGGAAACCAGAGAGTCTCTTGAATTGGTCGACCTAAACAGAATCTTTAGTTGTTTAACTCTCCCATCTGAATGAAGTAAGATTGAATCGAATTCGATCGTTAAGTACAAAGTACGGAATAGTCGGAATAGAGAAGCATCTCTACTCATAGTATACATTCATTAGAAATAATATTAAGATCTCCCTTCTTGTAGAATTCCTATGTCACAATGCAAGAGTACATATTTACACTCAAAAGGCAAATGCGTTTTTTATTAGCTCTTGATTATCTATATGAAGGGGTGCCGGAGGTTGTGTATTAATACAACGAACTAAATTATTCAGCCGAAATGCCTCTTCTAAGTAATTTAAAACTAAATTTGACTATTTGCGTAGACGTTGGGTCGTAAAATAACATATCTTACGGAATTCACTTCCGAAAAGGTTGCCAACTTCTTCATTCTCATGTAATTTTACTTCAATTTAGTAGTCAGGAGAAAGGATCCTAGAACAGCAAAGGAATGGCTAAATAACTTGGTGAATAAAGAAGAATGCAGAGATGCGGCTTCCTTTGTGAACCCTAAAGAGGGTTTGATCTTTGATATAAATATAACAACAAGATAAGCACATGGTTATATTTTGGTTATTATGGTGTATAGGGAACTAAATAATATTACATTTATAGAGATATGGAAATTGAAATGACAGAAACGATAGTGTCAAATCCTGCTGTTTCCTTCAATAACTAATCTGCGGAGTGTGTCGTGTGTCTACTTTGCTGTGTTATATTACGTCAGTAGAAAATGAAAGTCATTAATTTGTGGTGTTTAATTCTCATAAAAGTTTTGTTCGAGCTCTAAATTTTGTCACCTTATGTTATGCTTTGTATTTATAGATGGTACTAAATCCTGTTTATTAGCTGCATTAGTTACTCCGTTAGAAGTAAGACTGCATCACACTTGGTAAATAGCAGCATACGTACTATAATTACATTAGTACGGAAGACTTAAAACAAATATTATACGGAAACATTACTTTCATGTTGGCAAAACCTTCTGCCTCCTCATTGTATAATGGTATGCTATTGCTATGCTATATATTTATACTACATCTACATCACAGACGCAATAATTTTATTTTATTAGCAGCTTGAAATGTCATAGATCGTTTGTACAGCACTGTAATTGCATCATCTTAGGTATAGCTTTTGAGAACACCTACTCACATGCTTCTTTCTACTTAGGCATGTGTTGACATAAGCAATAATGTAATACTGGATACACAGTTCTAATGGGTTACACTACTGACATTTCTTACATTTTAGCTTCCTAAATTCCATCCTGTTAACTTAACGAAAGTTACACGTGGAGCATTTTTTGTTGGCTATAATGATTTTCTAAATCTTGTTTGTATTTATGTAACTGTTTCTAGTTATTTCTGCAAATATCTTTAATAGAACAGTATGGTGAATCAAATATCTAATTAAATATTTGAGTCAAGTCCATAAGATCTACACGTATGATTTGTCTGATTACTAATTTCGATTCGTACCAAGTGATGTTAAGAGAGTATCTATAATTAATTTGGAGTAGTAAAACCAGTTGAATTGAAAGTAAATAAAAAAACGTTTGAAATAGTTCAATTGAATGGTTTAGGTTAGGGGTTTGTTTGAGGTTTTCACATTTTGTTTGGTGTCCTGTCTGGTATTGGTGTCGAGTTGATATGTTGAAACCAGATTCGTTAGGGAGATAACAAAAGACAAAACAGCGGAACTAGAAACAGATGTGTTCAAAGAAAGATCTGATCAGTCTCGTCTTACAGAGTATGCTGTTTCTCTACCTACTTGTTAACTATTAGTATCACTGAGCGTCTGTAGGCATTTTAATCGTTAACTTTTACCCCTATTATTGTGTGTTGTTTTGTAGGTATGTGAATATCTTGTGAATCATTGAAGCTTTTTAACTATCTGTATTTAGCCCATCTGAAAATCCCATTTCAGCATTGCTGTTGAATTCGATAGCTAGATCATGCTGCGCATGATTGCAAAATTGCAAACTTTCCATTGCACATTAGTTAATCATGTCTGAATAGGTCTGAACTTTTTAATTAGGGATGGATGGTATAGAGCCAATGTCTTGTAATTAGTTGCGAAAATGGTTTTAATTTTCTTGGTGGTTGATGCAGTAGTATAGAATAGCCGCTGTGTGCTGTAGTGGAAGAAAACATTTACTTGAGACAAGACTACAATTTTCACGACTTCAAATAAGGCTGCTAATTGGAAAGAGGTGGTTGGGTTAAAATGGAAGAGAAGTAACAATGGTTGTAGCTTTAGTTGTGGATGTTGGAATGAATCTCGAGCATATAGGAAGAGAGGGGAAAATTGGTATTTCGCAGTTGTTTTTAGATTTCTAGCGGTTGGGTAACAAAACGTGGGTACTGCGTGGTGAAGTGTGCATGTCTAAGCAAAGCAAAGTTAATTTTAAGCATGAGGGAAAATGAACACAGAAAGGCATAAGACAACACCACACCGTGAGAAATGATGAGATAACTGTTATGTTATGCATTTAGTATAGCACTTTGAGTCAAAGTAGTCTTGCCGCGGTTGAACTGTTGATATACCTTTCTGGGGCAATAGTGTCTATGTAAATGTTCTTGTCTGCTATATAATGTAAAATCTATATTTACTACGTGTGCCGTGACTTGGGTGAAGATTTAAGGAAATAGATGAAAAGTTGAATGTAAAGACAAGGAAACTAAGAAATGTCTGCATTTCGCATTTCTTAAGAGCATCGAGCAGGGCAATTGGCATTTCATTCGTCGCCTTTTATCTTCCGCAACGGATGCGAATATTTAAGGCAATGAATGTAAATTTCTGGCGTAAGAATCGTCATTGCTGCACTGGCACATTTGCCACTTGTACATTGCTCTACTTTTTCCTGCATTTTAACACAAAGTTGAGATTTTTAAGAAAATGTTTTTTTTTTAAATTTGGACACATCACATGGTTCTTGGTGGTTTATTGCATTTAATGTGAACTGAAGAGGCCTTTTGTGTGTGTAGCAAGCAAAATAATTCTGACAATATCTTTAAAAAGTACATTGCAACGTTCTTTGCGTTGACTTACAATATTTTAAAAGCTGCTGTACAAACAGTATTGAAGAATGTTATTTTAAACGTTTGTTAACGATGTTTTTTCTACATTTGAAGCTGCTGAAAAAAGAGTCACTATACTATATCCGCACGAATAATATAGTGATATATAACTATATTATGTGTGCATTAGTGGCTGTAATCGCGTTGTTAGCGGCTGCGTTTGTGTTATACTTTAAGCTTAGGCAAATCTCTTTGAAATGGATACCATGCTTGGTTTTTAATAATATTTTTGTAAAGATACTGGTCGAGTTGCTGTAATTTCATGTCATATGCTGCAGGGCAGAGTATCAAGATAAGAACTGGCCGTTGGTTTGAGATTTAGATATAATAATATTTGATAATCAAAAAGCTTAAGTATTTTTCAAAAATATTTTAATCATGTTCATCAGCAATACGGACATCATAAAAATTATTATTAGTACAAAATGTAATGAGTATGGATCGCAAACGTATCGAAACTTGTAAATGTGAAGTCAATGTGAACTGTGACGGTAGTACGGAATTTACAGAATCTAATTATCGTAAGTTGAAGTTGAGCTTGTTAACAGTATTATGCAATCTGTAGTCTGATGTCAAAGCTTTTGATAAGAAGAATCTTTTGTATAATTGAATCAGTCATTCACTGTAGTTCAAATAACTGAGTTCAAATAAGTTTTTGGTTTGAAAAATTTCTAGCAAAAATGCATGAATGAAAACTTTAAATTGGATATTATGGTGGGCATGAAAGGAAAGGTTTTCAAAGAATTTTGTATTTACGTTTATGCACAGACCGATTTAAGATCTGTTTTCATTTACACCGCGTCTTAAACGTCTTGAAGGTAAGACTTACAGTAAATGTATTTGTACCAAATGGAAGTCAATAAGATTGCTTTTCAAAGGAATTCTACGGCTTACTGAAATAGGAATGAGAAAAGTGACACCACCAAAGAATTAACACTAGAACCACGACTTTCCCGACTGAGCATTCTACACTTCCGACCCAAAATCTGAGTGCTTTTTCTTAGTATCATCATTATTATTTGTCGGCTGTGGTTTACACAGGAGTTTCGGGATGGCAATTACTTTTTCCTAATTACGCTTAGCGAACTAAATCACATCACCGTATGTAAGCTCATCAATGTAGGTGCATTCAGCACGAGTGTTACGTTTCTAGGTTGACAAAGTGGCATGTCCTAAGTTAAGTACGTGTTAATTAATATATGTTTTTGAAGTTAGTATTACATGCCATGTGCTCATGCTTATTATTTCTGTATTTGGTTTAGTGATTTTATACTTAGTGAACAAGGAGCAAGTTCTGATTGTTAATTGGTCATGTTATCATTTGTCATAATGTCTTACTTCCAGTAAGATTGTTAGGGTATTTTTCTTTACGGTGTCGTATGGTAAAGCAATTCGTTTGACTGCGTTTCTTGAATGGATTGCAAAAAGTAACAATTCATGTAAATGTGAATACTTACAGGAAGCCTTTATTACACACTCTCGTGGTATGGATTGTCTTTTATGAACAGCTTTGCGATTCCCAATACCTTTTCCTTGGGAAAGGATCTTAAATGTACAGACATCACAAACTATATATTTAACAACATATTCAAGATACTACAAGATATATCCTTGTAAAGTATACTGAGTAGTACTTAAGCATGTGTGTCTCTTTCTGCATATTGTGTTCCCAGTGTTAAAATGTATGGATTTGGTTGCACTATATATTAGCATACTTGATAGTGTAGGTATAGTATACTAACTAATAGTTCGTCCCAGTAAATTCGGTTATGTATTGGCACAGAGTTAAGGAGTGAAGTGGAGTATGGCACGGAATTCCAGCAGGATGTCTTTTAGATTGGTGGTAGGATTTTCGATTCGATTCTTCAAACTGGCGGAAATGGGTAAGGTGAGTTGTGGGTGAACTAATGCAATGAAGAAAATTGAGCTCAACTTGATAGAAATGTACACATTGAAGGTTTATAGGTCTTGTACCTATATATATCTTTTTTGGTTACTATATAATAAAGTAACTATGCAAGCGAAGCTAAGCTGACTTCATGATTATAGAAGTAATATAATTTGATTGAAGTACATATGCATAAAGCATGGTCCAATACCTTCTTTCTTCCTGGTAGTTATTATACAAATACTGGTTGTAAGTTAAAATCCTTCTTCACCTTTTTGTATAAAGAAAGAATGTCTTAAGCTTCTTTCTCTGAAAGAAGTTCTGTGTAGCACTATGCAGTCTGTTGTGTTTGTAAGGAAAGACTACATACTAGGTAGCTGTGCGAAAACTTCTTGCAGAAGATTGTAGTAGTTGTTGGAAACTGTGAAAAATCTTGTGGATCGATATTGTGTGTAGTGTGTATGGATATATTCAAGTGTAGAGGAAGTACTTGGAGTTATAAGGCAGTATATACGGACCGAGTTCCATCCATCCCTTCGTTTATACTTCCTTTATTCTTCATTTTACTATTCCTACTTTTCCTGCATAGTCCTGTGTGTGTACTGTTCAACATTAGATAAGGAATCGTACACTTTTTGTAACTTATAAATGACATTGTAGGTAATAGGTTACTGGTTGCTGTCTTTTGTATAATTATGTGTGCATGCACTTGGAAACTTGTTTTTAGTTGTCTCTCTCTCTCTCACTGCATTTGTTTCAACTATGTAAGGATGAAATGACAGGACGTGGACGTAAATTTTATAATGTTTAATGTATATGCCCACTTTGGGGTTCGATTAAAA
>JABASH010005291.1:0-12362 GCA_019776445.1 Tomocerus maximus | reverse complement strand
ACAGTCGGTTAGTCTGATTTTCTGACTTGCGAACAGTAAATCAGCCGGTACATAGTGTAAATCTGACTTTTTTCATACTTATCAGACTTTAATAAATATATTCCCATTCAGATTTTGTTTTTATAAGTTTACTAAGGACACTAATTAATGTGCATGAAGATTGAGACTGTGAGAATGGTATGTGTATTTATACCAATGGTTTTGTAATAACAGCAAAAACCTTATATTTTCCGTATTTATCCATTAGAGGTAGTCATTAGGACAGATAAGTGGATGCTTTCATTCTTGGCATACTGTCAGATGATATTTTATAGTAGATACAATAAGTTAGATAGAGATAAAGTTGGAGAGATCTCCCGCAGATGTGACAAGAGTAGAGAAGTGAATTTGATGGAATAATATATTGTCTTGAACAAAAGACAACAGACTGGCTGTCATTATAGCAGAAGCACATAGTAAAGCAGCAATCAACGAGTCAGTCGTCAGTCTGCCTGTTCATCAATTCCTAAGGATTCCCTGCAGGAAACCACAGTTGACAATCAGGGAACTTCATACTAACAACCTACTTAGCTAACCTTCAAACAACTCCTCTGTTCTCTATTCACACGACAAATACATACCTAGACTGAATTGTAGTCTTTGTACAAGTGCGGTTCTGAAGTATGACGAGATTACACACAATCTTGCCGTTGAATGCACATATATTTTGACAATGTTATAATTTTGAAGGTTCTCCCCTACTATATATATCGACACAACATAAACTACATACAACTGTGTCTATATTATATACAGTTCACAGGTTGCTAAAGGAAATGAATTCAAGTAATGGGATGGGAGTTAGGGAGAAGGAATAATAAAACTGAGGTAATACAGTACTTTATATACACATTGCCTGTACCTGAGCTTGTATTTATATCCGGTGCACCCATTCTCTATTTATTGCATACGATACCTGTAACAGGTAGGATGAAATGGGTGAAACCCGGGGAATTAGTATTATTCTGACATAGTATTACATAATTCTTAAGTAACGACTCACCTATCCATGAGTAACTATAACAAGTCTCTCTCTTGGTAGGGTAATGCAAGTTAGAAAAGGAAGGTTCATGCCGGGGAGGAGACAAGGACACTAGAAATATGTAGCTTTTAGCCTCAGCCTCGTAACTACAAGTTGCTGGCTGATGTGATGGTTGCCATTCAAGGTAATACAGATAGACGCATACATTTTTATATATTTGGTCCACTTATCTGTGACCAACCACTTATCCTAACAAATTCACTTAGGAAGGTAGCCATGTTATGTCCTTTCTCCCAGAATTCTCTATTCTACTTTCCCCATCTCACTAAATGTTCCAGTTAAACGAGGCAGCTAGAGAAGTACAAGAGCATCGAGTAAAAGTGTCTTGAAGTCCTAGTTGGGCCTTGAGACCCGTATATCTTCAGTATTAAATTAAATTATACTCCATTTTATGATATAAATGGATGACTATCTCCACTCGGCTACTCTTCCACTTACACAGACAACATGCAAGACGAGCGGAAAATCTACCCTTTCCTCAATCCAATAGAAAGCAGCTCTTTTACATATGCTCTGACACTCAGAAAGACCTTTTACACAGCTGTATATAGAAATCAACATGAAGTATCAGTTATTATATGCGCACTCACATCCTGAAATGTCTCTTTATGATAAAAAAATGCAAAGATTTGGGAAAATGCTTTTGGCATACGTAGCCCATAAATTTTCCACTAAAACATCTCGTTTGAGCTCCTGACTACCATTATAGGAACCAAAGATGAGTGCTTGATAACATTGTGGATAGGAGATGGAGACGAGAACGTGGAAATCTTTTCAAGTATATAACCAGATCTTTTTTTCATAGCTAATCAAATCACAAACGACAAAAGTCGAGAAGAGTGCTTAAGTCCTCGAGAGTCAGAGAGTCACGGTTATGTTTACTGTTTAGAAAAATATTTTCCAAGGTTTATTTCAGCCATTCTCATAGTGTAAAACAAGGCACTCCAAGTTTTCTCTCTTTCTAAAGAGATTGGCTAATAAGGTCTATCTACGCAAATTCTACTAAAATATTCATGAATATTCATAGAGACATATCTCAATGTCTCCACCTGGATATTTCAAAATGCTACTTCCATCTACAAGAGTAANCTTGCTCTTGTAGCTAAGAGGACTCAAACGGGTAATTTACTTGAATTAGGAAACATCTTAATTATTCAACGCATTATCTTCTTTTGCTCCATAAGAGGATATTCTGTCATAGTCAGTTCAGTCGTAAATACGTAATAGATACACCCATTTGCCTTGAGATACTCTATATATAGAACGTTTACTGCGACGTTGCGACAAATTAAGATGAGACGACAGCCAGGGGCCCATAATTCTGAGATTTCATTTCGAGTAAAAGCTTTTTCTATTTGTCATTGTATGCTTTTCTGCTTAGAAAATTGAGAAATCAGCAGAGGGATAAAGTGTACTGTTAAAAATTAAAGATAATTGTCTTACCTTGGAGCATCGTTGACTAAGGCTAGTTTTCCGAAGTCGTCACCTTCGTAGAGGGATGTGACAGTCCCTTTCCCCCGTATAACGACGTTAACAGACCCTTTGAGAATGATGTACCAGCTTTTACCTTCGTCTCCTTGGTGGAACACTTGAAATTAATGAACGTTTATTATTAAGCAGCATGTATGTGTAATTAGATCACAAACACTATTTTGTTCATTACCTTCTGTGAAAATGTGCTAGTCACTTAGAGAGAATAAATAAGAAGATAAAAAGCTTATCTTCTAATGTATAACTTAGCATGATTATATCCTAGAGCAGAGACATTAAAGATTGAAGTCTTACAAATGGTTCCGTTCGTTGGGTGAGCCTCGAACACGATGACTCCAGCAAGTTCTCGTTTAACCGAATTAGAAAGATGAGCTAGAGCTTTAATATGAAGTAACTCCTCGTAAATCATCTCAAGGTCGTCTGTTGTTCTCTCGTAGGAAGGCTTTCTAAGAATAAGGCGCATGATAGCATCAGGAGCTCTTTGGGCTAAGTAGCCCAGTACTTCAGAGCATTTTGTGTCTGCTTCCCGTTCATCGTCCGGACTGGGAAGTCCTCGTGACCACGATCGACTCGACAACTCACTCTCAGCGTCTATCGTGAATCGGTAGAAGATGTACTTGTCCCGAAACGGATGCTCCATCGTCACTACACAATCCACATACAAGTCCAACAACATTAAATCAACATCATCATAGCAAATAGTCAATACACGGATCTGACTATACTATTTTCAATGACAGTAAATACAGATGCATGTCCAACTCATGTTGAGCATAATTGACATTTAGTAATTATAATTACAGACAAACTCTTACGTAATTTTAAATAACTTTTTTATCTCCATCAAATGATAAATAATATATTCGTACCTAATAATGCCGTTCCGGATTAATACTCCACATATTACCGAACTGTTGTCTACTGTACATTTTAGAGGCACATTTAATCATTGCACGCTAATTATCGGATACCTTCCAGAATGCATACGCATTGCATCACTTCTGGGAATCAAAATAATCATTCGAAGCTACTTTACCACAATTAACGTTATATAACAAAGCCCATTTAAAGTCACAGACACAAACTTTAAGCATATCCGCAAATAAAAGCCCAATTCTCTATTACACCTGCAGTTTAATTGGAAATTTAGTCTACACAGTTTTGTCGGAAGTTTTACATGATCTGTGTATAATTCTTTCTTTCATCTGAGCTATCACTTATCTTGGGAATCAAAGTGCTTCTCTGTTCTCAGTCTCACTTTATTCCTATATCATCATTCAAATTGGTTAAAAACAAAGTCTGTTCAAATTCATAAAACATCATTGCAAATAAGTAAATATTACAAACAGCTCTGTGTAGAAGGTTAAGATAACATTTGAGTATGCAAAAGATATGATAGTCAGATGTTTTAAATTATCTACGTAAGGTTTTGCCTTTGCTAGACTCATCTTTTGGGAATAAAGTGCGTCTTACCCATTTCATCTTATCTGCACAACTTGATTTAAGTGGGGTGGATAGTATAAACTGTCTTTAAAATGGAACCTTTAGTATACGAACACACCTGAATTTTTTAAAAAGTTTTTCTTCCGGTTCGGAGTTTACTATCTTCCATGCCACAAATCTTCTCCATAGTACATAGCATTAGTAAGTATGTGTGGAAGACGATGATGTAATAGCATTATGGTTTAACTGGGTTACGTTTAAAAAGCAACTTTGGTATCTGTATAACGAACGAGATTTCTCCTCGCTCTTGACAAAAAGGAACTTGAAGTTTGTGGAAATGGAATGAAATGCTGGAAGTTGGCTCCCCACTCCTGACTAGACTCAATTGAGGCGAACGAACAAAACTAGCACAAACTTTAGAGTTGGACTTTTTATTTATGCATTGCGTGGCAAATGGTACAACGAGCATGAACCTGGAACATGGAATTTAGACGAGTTGGAATAGTTCCTCCCTTTATATGGTGCTATGTGTGTATAAATACCATATCTGTCTATTTATACAAAACTATGTGTCTAGCTACCTACCGCAGTGGAAATTGTCTCTCTCCTGTCACTTTTCCTAATATTAGTGCAAAATGAACATAATAAAAGGCAACTATTCAGCTAGAACTGCCAACTTGTTCTTCGTAAGTCATGCTCAAACTAAGCCGAACGAAGACACTTATTTGTGCTGAAAGTATCTATAAGTACTTCTACTTATATTCACTTCATAGTCAGCATTATTCACCTAGATTTTATGTATTCTTCATTTAGTATAAATTGCCGTTAGCATAGATTCCTCATTGGTTCCAGAGAGTTGTGCTAATACTTTAGGGCTACCTATTATTCAAACTACGCAGAAAATGTTGCTTATTAATCGTTGTCATCTGCATATTTACATCCTTTTCATGACTAGGGATACTAAATTGAATTCCCTGAATGTATGTGTTTATGATTGTGTATGGGATGAAAGCATGTGGATGTAATTTCTATTTTCTGTCACTCCTACATAGATAGACATGTAAGAAATGCAAACGTGGTAGATGTATTGGTAGTTTGGTAGAGAGTTGATTCGACTTCACAAACCGAACTGACTGCAATTGATGTGACTGAGTTGTAGTGTTGAGTGCTCTCTTCTCTCTCTCATTCACTCCAAAGTTGTGAATTGTACTTGCACAGATAGCAATGCCGTACATCTCTTAAAGTCCTAGCATTACTAGCAACCAACGCCGACGGGTTGAAAAGGAAAAAAGTTGGCCAATTACTTCTAGCTTGTCTAAGCTTTTGTGCGAATATGTACACAAAGCAGACGGATGGACTCACTAGTTAACATCATGCACACACAATTACTGCGTTTTCAGTTCAGTTCACTTCCTAACTCAAAGCCAAGTGAACCTAATACTCTACATAGTCCCAACTGTTGTCTGGATGGATGCATACTAGTGTTGTCTAATCCACTCCAGTTCTGCCAACCAACCTTCGAGACAGCTAAGCATGAACCATCGAATGCAAAATTCAATCCACTTTTTCACACGCACACAGTCATCCACACACATCAGTTAAAGATAAGTACACCTACATAAAACTCGTACCTATACTATATAAATGCATATTATTCTATACACTGCATACTACAACAGTAAATTCTCCTTATTATTAAATATGCTTAGTATGCCAAATAGAACTCTAGACCCGTTTTGCCGACTTTACGGAAACAATCAATACTTATTATTCTACCTCAATAAGATAACTGCAAAAATATTGTGATTTTGCATTTGTATGTATGTTGTTTGGATTAGTCTTTGTGAGATTCAGACCTGCACTTATTTAGAACGAGATTTTAATAATTTATAAACAACAGTACTTATTCTTAGTTAACTACTACATTGAGGTGTGCGTTTAAACGATCAGACACATGATAACACTTTCATTACTACAACTCTCTATATTTTAAGTTCAACATCCGACACACCCACAAATCATGCTATCACTATCATGTCTGCTTTGCTTTAGGGATTTATCATATCCATGTACAATTACATTCTTCAAATCAAAAACAAGAACATTTCCCACTGTTTACATCAACTCAACGTCAGACCTAATACAAAGAAACTCTCTGTGAGAAACACTTAATTGCACAGACATTATTGTTTGATGTATAGAGACTCTGCAAGTGTTTGCTTACCTAGACAGATTCATCTTTGGCTAATTAAGTAGCGCTATTGTTTTACTAGTAATTCATGCCAGATTGTCTTGCTACATAACAGCTCTCAAATATTTACACATTCTATGCTATGTAATGTAGATATTCACAGTTATCAAGAATCTTGCTATTTGCTCGGTTACAAAAACTTCCTTCCTCATTTAGTAGTAGCTTTTTCAAAATCATTTTTATAGTTTACTTATTCAATAGATAAAACTTTGGCAGAGAAAATAGCTGGTATAGTATCAGTAAACTTTTAAAGACAAATGTCCGACTGTTCAGTTTTGATGAATTATGAATGCTTTGCATGTAGCATGAATAGTTACTACTTCGGAATACAGAAGTTCAGAGTATGGAGCTAGTAACAAGTATTTAAACGTGCATATCTACAAGCTGACAAAACCTCAAGATCTTAATCAACATCGGTAGCACCAAATTACTAGTAAATCATGTACACATCTGAATAAAATATGCGAATCAGGAACAATTTGGTTTGACTTTGTCCTAACAAATTCATACTGCATAGCTAATGACATGTTATGCAGTTGAACTGGGTTGCTATAATGTAGGAATTTAATGTTTAGGTATCTTATAGTATTGTGAGTGGGTGAGTCAGTAATAAAAATTTTCTTAGATATGTGGGAAATTCTTTAAGATAAGTTAACTGAGGTTATGTAATGAAGTGAATACAGAATGCTGTGGACCTAAGTATTTTTTATTACTAGGTAATCGATCGAGGTAGAAAGTAGTGTGGTAAGAAAATAAGAAATCTACGTAAAAAACCACCTTGAGCATTGGAACAGTAGTATCGATCGCATACGAAGATCTATACCTTTCTATGTAATATGTGTGCAGTTATGAATTATGATCTGGGAGTGGTCTGGTAAGATTTTGATTACAAAAATGTTCACTAAGATGTTCTAATCACCAATCAAAACGCACTCATGACATTTTGCTCTGATTTGCTCATAGATAATAATAGGAACATAGAAATTGATTGTCAGTAACAAGCATCCTACTACATAACTCTCTCTCTCTCTCTAGTAGAGTAAAGATTGATCTTCAAGGCATGTTTATTCATTTTCTACGATAACGTACATGAAATGCATAAGATTGACAGAATGATGGTGAGAAATGTGCAATGCAAAAACGCAGAGTTGAAATTACCGTTTGATTAAATGGGTCTGAAATTGCAAATTACATCCACTACCTTCACATTAAATACATAAAATTTGCTCTTAATTTTTGTAATCTTGTTATACTTGTTATGTGATGCAAGACAATTGCCAATTTTTTGATACAATTAACAAAGGAATGCCAATCTTTAATTTGAGACAAAAAGTTTAATGTCTATAGAGTTGAGAATGTTAACGAAATCGAAGAATGTAAGTGGTAGTAAGTTTTAAAGTACATGTCACGACTACTATTTTGTTGGATAACTATTAGACATAAACTTTCTGTAGCAACTTTTTGCGGGGCATCTATTATTATTTTGGTTCTAAGTTTTCAGAGGATTCCCAAAGTGACTTTCTTGACTAGGGGATAGAAAAGACACTTATCTGTAATCCTAAATAGGCAAGGTACGTAACTTTACGTCAAGTGAGTCCTAAAGTAGCTAAATCCCCTTAAATGCATGCCAAGCCTAGTTCCACGAGAATTCTGTTCTGATTTGGTTGTTTTGTTCCGTGGGTAAGCCAAAGTTTTAATGCTGCCAATTGAGTAAGTATTTTCCATGTTTACATCTAAATGTTTTTCTCTGTGAGACAAAATTGGCAATAAAAGATAGAATTTGGCACGGACTCAATTGAATTGACAAGAAAAAGTACACATGTTCATAAGCTCTCGTTTCTTAGCAAAAGTAGTCGAGAAAAGTCGAGGCATTACTTTATTGTCAGAGATATCGCGTCGAAAAATTCTTGCACGAGCATTAAATACCTTGAAATTTAAGAGTGCATTTTAGGCGCGTGTTGTAAAAAAGAAAACGAATTGGTGTTATGTATGAATATGTTTAGCACGTAAAGCTTCACTTGACATCAAATAGCAAAGACTAAACGCTACTATACGTCCTGGTTTATTTGAAGCAACAGTTGACGTCTATTAGAGATTAGTGCTTTGACTTTTATGCTGACGGGAAGAGAATGTTTTCTTGTCCTACCCATTTACGCTTTAATACTTAACATTGCACAATATTACTTATATAAAATAATATTACACGCTCCACGACTACAGACATGCATTGTTTCGCACTATATTCATTTTTTCACAAGCTTTAGAATACATTTTACTGCCACTTCTCTTCCCTAACAGTTCTACGTACTCATTTTTTCTCCCAATGAATAATTCACTCAACAACTCAACTTTCATCAAGTTCCTAACTTGCTCTTGCTACTTGACTCCGATGTTTTTACAGCCAAGTTCCTGACATAGCTTATCAGCAAGTAAAATCATCCCTAGAATATTAGTCAAAAATTAACTCATGCCAGAGTTTTCGACTAATGGCTAACTGAATATTTATCCGCAATACTTTCCTACATGGACATGCTATTGCTAACACCGTAAATAAATAACTCACTCCGACACAAGTGTTCTAGGATCCTAAAGAAATTTTCCAGAAGAAAATTCCCTGCTCCACGGTTCCAATACAGTTTTAACGGTACCTTGTATAATGCCAGTCTACATTTCTACGCTCTACTAATTCGGAAGGCGAGTGAAGACAAAGGCAATAGCATTAAATTTTCCTTTCTTTTCAACCTTTATTTCACAACCGACGAAACTTTGAACAACTAGTGAGATAGACAAGGACAAACTGAGCCACGCAAACTTGCTAAATACATAAATAAAACACTCAACTAAATTTATACGTAGCTACCTACTTCTATCGTGTGTCCCTGTCCTTTCCTATTATTTTCCTATACATTACATCCCGCTCGTCAAAATGGCTATGAAAAATTAGTTTAAATCCACTTTTAAGATGCCATTACACTTTTTACTCAGACTAAAAAAGTTCCCCGTCTTTTCTCCTGCCTCTTACCTTAATACTCTTACCTTAATACTTACTTAGTTTGACAAAATGTGCTTCTAGTACTAATTTATAGTACTTATTTATAACAACCTATACATTATAATAGCATGTATCGCTAGTTCTATTTAAGTAGGCTTAGCTTATATGAGACTGTCTATACGCATTTCTTCTGTGACCTGCAAATACTTAATAGTGTCCTATAATATACTTATGCTTGGAAATATTATGTTCTAAGAGCGAGTGCAAAGTTCAATTAATGATGCTATAGTAGCTTCTCATATATTTTCTCACGTGTACAGTATTCAAGCATCTTATCCGTCTAGTAGCAAAAGATGAAAATTGAGTCATCTCAAAGAACCCACCGACAGCCTTCCTAAAGTATTATCGCTAATAGCATTAAAACTGTCTTATACTTAGCAAATAGCACTCTAAACATACTATTTACCTTTGCAATGGCTACTCATAAAATATCTGCACTATTTTCCGCATCTAACATTTGGAATTCGCTATAAAACAGGGCATATACTTATAGCAAATAGCACTCTAAACATACTATTTACCTTTGCAATGGCTACTCATAAAATATCTGCACTATTTTCCGCATCTAACATTTGGAATTCGCTATAAAACAGGGCAATAGAAAGAATGTGGGTGTTGAAAAGAATGTATAGCATTTAGTATAAAAGAAGATTCTTTATACTCTTCTTACATTAACTAAAGAACTCAGTTAGAACTTGGTTTCCTGGTATATCTACTAAAAGCCATCCACACCTCACATGGGTTTTCATTTTCAACTTGTAAGAAATAGACCCTTATATTTCTTCAAAGGGACAGCCGGGAGAATGAAAAGAATGATATGTAGCATATAGGATATATCAAGGAGAGGAGAAAGTCAAGATATAGACAGAATGACTGAATTTCTTTGTGAGTTGATATTCAAAGGAGAAGTAACAAGTAGAATGTGTGTGTCAAAGAGATATCTTTTCACTTGGCTCCAGACCCCGGCTCCTTCAGAGCCCTCCTTGTTTCTCAATTATTTTCTACTTGTACAATACATCATCCTTCGAACCTACACACTCACTTGTTTTCGCTCCCATTTATTGTTTCCATATCCTCTCTTATTTTTCTATGCAATACCAAATCACGACATGCCAGACTGAGACTGGCTATATACTTGTCCTTGTGATGCGCTCAGCGTCTACACGATAATGGGATGGATTGCAAGAGCCTGCTCACATGGAAAATTGAATCAATTATATTTTGACTTATGTACATTTATATCTATCCTGCCTTCTGCATCATGAGATTTCATCTTATCCTTCAACCGTATGTGAAACCTAAAACTCTGGTATTTCCCTTCGTTAACACAACAATAAATCTATGCATACTGCACCCATATCTGTACTATTCCGTTATCCTGGCTTACGACCTTTAACACCCAATGACATTCATGATTTGATCTCGCACCAAGCCTGGCAATTGCTGAAATATTATACATCGTACTTTATCTAGCAATTTTTTCATGGAATGCAAATTTTGATTTCTTGCCTTTATAGTACATTCATAAGGTGCTAATATCTATATTAGTATATCTATCGTTTGGTGTATGTTGCAAAAGTAATAGACGTATGCTTCTAATGCATTCTACATAAAGATGTCTGCTACTAAAGTGGTACTGGGGCCAAAAAGTCAACGCATAACAGTTCTAACATTATGTATTTGAGTACCAGTTAGTATGCAAACCAACATTTCAATACAGAACAGATATTACTGATACGCAACTAACAACTACAACCTCCCGATAGATTACTACATCCAATATGGATGCAATAAATATGATCCACCAGGAAATTAAAAGAACTTTCTTGTGAACAATATTGACATTGACAATTCACCAGAAAATGCAGTTTCTTGATGTTCAAAGAATACAGTATTTATAGACAAAGAATCAGGGGCAAGAAAGAGATAAGTATAAATTCGTGGAGGAAAAATCCAGTTTTCCGACAATAATATTATAAACTTGCCATGTTCAACCAAAATTAGAAGGAAATGTGATATTCAGTGTGATGTAACCGTTGTTCACAGTACCAAATCGTAACTGTGCAATAGTGTTTCTTATTTTTATACATAGTAATGAGGATAAACACGACAAAAATAAATAAGTATATAAACTACAGTTCTAGAAAGCATAGCATTTTTGATAGGATACGATGGTGACAATGGAAATTGGTAAGAAAAATATTCAGCCGTGTTCATGCGGCAGTAATCTAGTGGGAAGTGAAAGATGCGAACGTCTTTAGAAAGCATTGGAGCGTAAATGTAACAGAAAAAGGCGAAATACGGAAGGAGAAAAGGTATCCAAAGGGTGAGCAAACAGAAGTCAGGAGAAATATGAAATGGTGTTTGAAAAAGTGTTTGGACTCTGGCCTTCGGAAGATAAGCTGCTACTAGATCAGAGAAACCTACATAGTGTTTACATTAGTTACACACGTCTACATCTTAGTCCTTCAAAACCAATTCAATCATACCTTTCGAAAATCAGAAAGGTTACAAAAATGTAAGAACTACATATCGTCAAAATGGAATGTCAGATACAAAAATCCATTTCAACGCAGCCATAAGAACTACCTGCTACATAGTAGGACATTCTTCTCTTTTGTATAAAATAAATAATACAGAACACGAAGCATTAACACCAAGAAATCCATCTTGGACATAAGTTCTTATTTTTATAAATATTCCTGGACACTGCACTAGACTTCTGCCTTATACTTTCAAATAGAGATTTATGATTCCTACAAATATTTTTGCTTACCTGCAGTACTTTAAGTTATATTGATGATTACACCATATCTGTGTTGACGCGCCCCAAAAATACGGGAAATATGACATGTTAGGTTATTATGTGTATTTTCTGATAACATTAGGTTAGCGTTAGGAAAACGGAAATCTGGTACTCTCTTTCAATAAGCTCTTTTATTCCTCCGTCTATCCTTACCCTTACTTGGTCCATTCCTTTTGATTTGAGATTCTGTGCCTTTCTGAAAGTGGAAATAGAATTCGGATAACAATATCCGCTGACT
>JABASH010005290.1:0-12367 GCA_019776445.1 Tomocerus maximus | reverse complement strand
ATTCTCATGTTTCTTTGGTAATTACCATTCAATTAGTAACCCTTATTCTTGCTAATAGTATTATACATTCAGGATAATAGTTTTAAGTATTTGTTTGGAGGAAAGCAAGTATTTATATATCTTGCATAAGTACCTATAAACGTATTAATGTATTTACTCCATCATTATTGATAACATTATTAGATGTATGTATTTACCAGAATGCAAACTTATGTATTCAAATACTTAGTGTCGCATCTACATGGCATTTGTGACTAACCCATGCACTACCGAGAAGGATCATAGTTAGCATATGATTAATTATTTTGTATCAACTTTAATTTCAAAAGTATGCCGTACTTATGCTTACATTTACCTATTTACATATATATTAAGTATTGTAATGAACTATTTTGCCCTTCAATAACATTTTTGGAGATGAAAATGTCTATTAATTATAATATTTGTGTACTAGTACCCATTATCATTTTCATGCTTCATGTATGGAAATTTGACTTAAGTCTCAATTTATTTTTAAGAAATCCTGAATTTTTAACCTTTTATCATGTAACGGAGCAAAACAGCCACCGTTATACATACAAACACTTTTTCTTCTAGCGGCAGAAAATGATATAAATATCTTGTTAGTTTTCCAGCCCATCATACATAGATAGACATAATTATAATTAGGTTATAGTGTATAACATGTAGTTTATGTTATTATGCATAAAACCATAGAAGTCCAGCCTTCGAACGTTAATCATCAAATTGTCTAAGAAAACTAATGTTCCACTTTCTTATTGAATGTCAAGCATAAAACCTGTGCACAGCTTTTGTGACTGTGACTACCCCACTTCTGTGAGTATTGTAATAAAATGTACAACTCTTTTATGAACAACAACTCTAATTTCGGTGGCACTAATCCGCGAACTAAGCCGTTTTCCAAGAATTGCCCAAGGGTCGAAATGACCGACTGAGACTTGTGTTACACTGGGCGAATGAAAACCTCACAAATGCCTGTATTAAATAACTAGAACTATTAGTATATATCTTACATAGGTACTGTGGGTATTAAAACCACTGCCCAATTTTTTGTGCATTACAATCAAAAGTAGAGCCTATACATACGCCTACACTTATATTTATATAAGTACATCAATAAGGACGTTTTGGAAACAGCTTTGGAGATATGTCTTTTAATTTTTATTTATTTGGTACATATGCAATATCATTTTATTCAATAATAACTTTTTAAAAACAAAAGTTAGTATTAGAACAGTTAATCTGGACAGTGATTGTTATAATATTAGACATCATTTTTGATAAATGGGAACGTCAACAATCATATCCACTGCACAATATTTGGACGACCTAATCACGATTCGAATTCCACCCGCTCTGACACAATTTGATGTCCTCGGAGTAAACTATTCAAAAAAACTTTGGAAGTGCAAAAGCCAAGACTGTAAAAATATATTTATTTTTACCCTCAATGCAGCATCAGCTATATAGCAATATAATTTTACAAATATACATTGGAGCATCAACCATGTTTGACAATTTTGTAGAAAATAGTCTGTGTAAATCCAGTTAGAATACACTAGTAATATTCATTCAGTAGATAATTTATAAATCAATAACTGTACCAGGCTAACCGATTAAATGACCGAAGTTAATTTCACTCGAAGGATAACACAGTTGAGGTTGTTTACCATAAGTGAAGACTTTAACTCGTTTTTATGATAATTAAATAGTCGGTGGTGTGATTAGTCTGCAGCATAGAATATAATATAACATCCCTCTCCAACCGAATAGTCAGTTAACCAAATGTTGATTGAATTGCTTCATTTTTCTTCTTAGCTTTAGCACCTGAAATAATTTTTTTATAACTTATAAGTCATTATAAGCATAAAATATGGAAATATTTGTAAGTAGTCAAATCTTTATATAATTCCTAACTGATTAAGTAATATCCAGAGAATTATAAACAATCATCATAATTTATGCTTAATGTTTACTTACATTGATATCGACCAAAAAGTGATCCAAATATTTCATTTGGCAGTATATTAAATATTCGGTTTCATGGTTGTGATTTGTAAGTGTAATAATGATACTTATTCATTCAAATTCTGAAAAATTTAGGAGCCAAAATTTTTAATTCTAGGCCGCCCAATAAATATCATTAAGTAATTTTTTAATGAATAAACCAACTGCTAAATCAAATGACCTTGAATATACCACAGCCCTCAGGTCTACAATGAAAGTAGGGCAAATGGATTGCTTAAACATGCTAAAGTCTAAAGCAAATATAATTTTCGTAGGATCTTAATGGTTTCGTAGAATGCAGTTGTATTGTGAATTAGCCAAACAAAGAAATTGTGTTTGAATTAGAATAATCAATAAATGGTTTAGGACTTAACGACAATTGCGCGAATTGAAATACTTATCAGTAAAATATTTTGGTAGTATATGCTTACCTGTATTGTACCATCATTTATAGCTTAAAACGTTGTACCATTTTACTTACGTTTTATAAATATCTGGTAGAAGGGCAACTTGATAGCTATTATAGTCAAAAATAAATATGTTACTATAAACCGAATAACTAAATACTTATTAAAACAATACTGTTCCACGTTATACAAGTCCGCAAGAATATTGATTGAGCTAAACTCAATGAAGAAAGTCGAGAAATTATCTGAGTCTACTGAAGATGTTGAAGATTCATTAATTAGTCTCTGCAAATGGGGAATTCGAGGTTCGAATTGGGCTGGATATTTGCCATTGAGGATGGAAAAGAGAAAAAGTTCAAATAAATTGTGTTTATCATTAAGGATTTTATCACTTCAATTTATCTACATTGTAGTACTTCATGTCTTTTTTATATTTTGGATGTTTTACGTCACTTTCGTGTCACCCTTGTATGGAACGGGGTTAAGTGGCAGTGCATTTACCATTAGCAATTACATCTGGAGTTTCTCAGGCGTTTCTTTTACAGTGATTTTAAGACTCTGCCATTTTTATAAACTTAAAGGGATGAAAACTCTAAAATTCTGGCAAGATTTTGTTAAATTTTGTCAAACAACTTCCTCTGTGCGGTTAAGTGCTGAAGACAAAAAGGAGTTGGCTAGATCTCTCAAGAATTACACTTGCCTTAATGCATTTGTAATCTGTCTTTCAATTCCTTATATCATTAAAATGTATTACCGAAGTAAAAGTTTGTTGGCATACATTATTGATCAATCTTCTAATATAATGCCAACTCTCCATCTCGGTAACATAATTTGGTACAAATTCTTTATAATGTATTTCTCATATAAATTTTCACGTCTCTCTAGTGAATTAAAATATGTCTCTGAAGAATTCCAACAGAAAAACATTTATATGGTTTTAATTGCTTACGATAAACTTGTGAACATCGTTGACAGTTTTAACAATCATTTTCAATGTGATATAATAATCGAACTCTTGATGGACATAGTTAATCTTGTGTGTGGAATATTTTGCACAATATATGTTATACCCTTACAGGGTTTTGGAATATCTATACTTAGCTTGATCGTTCTCTTAGTTCCAGCAGCTCTATTTTGGACTCACTTATTTTCTCTGTGCAATGAATGTAGCAAAATGCAACGAAATACATCTCAAATTATATATCAGCTTGAAAATATTCCGCAACATTTGATGACGAAGGAATTGAAATATAAAGTATGGTTTGTAAATTCTTTCCTATGACTGCCATATCATTATAGTCACTCGGTATTTACAGTATAACTCGATTCAATTCACTCCCTTGACTATTAGTTGACCATTTTTTTGGGTTGTCACAATTTTCCAAGAAAATAGGCCTCCAAAAATAATATTTACCTACATTTAATTTACATTATATTTTCCATATATATATTCTAAAAGTTGAAACATTGTGTAGTTGATCCCGGTTATTTGAACCAAGTTATACGGTATAAACGGGTTCTGACAGTAAAAATTAATTTGTTTTAAATTTATTGTCTTAAAAATCCAAAGCACAATTACATAAATATTGCAAAATGTATTCGAGTTAATGTAATGCAGCAATTAATCAATTTTTAGATATTATTATTCACTACGAGAGTGGCTCAACATCCACCTGCCATTAGCCTCAGCTTTTTTACCCTCAATCGTTCAATAATCACATCTGTAAGATATTTTCTATTTCTACCACCATTTAATTTTATGCCAAATTATTTTTTTTGCAAAACTTATGTGGATTATTATTAAATGCAAAAGAAAATATTTGCATTTTTATTTGCAGATTTTAAGCGTTGTGCTGACATACATTATTGTTCTACTTCAGTTCCAAGGAGCGGATAGGAAGCATTGATTTATTGTTTAAAAGGATATGTATGTTCTTACGGACGATGAGTGAGTTACGTATTACAAAAATTTAAGCAAAATTTAAGCTAACGAGAAACAACTTTTCCATTGACAGGTATAACATACATAACAACATACATAACATAACGACATAAAACATTAATCACATGTAATGTTGTCTGCTAGCTAAAATGATTAAAAAGTTCCACGCAGTGTAGTGGGCCGAAATTATGTATGCATTGTAAACAATTACAAAAGTCACAACTTACCTTATGATGAAAGGTTACATTTTATATTTTCTTGAAATAATTCACAGATCTAAGTGGTAAACTACTAAATATTAATCTAATCTTGTCAAATCTTAATTTATGTAGTTTATTAATTTATCATTAAACTAAACAATGTACACACTTTGCAATGTATTTTATGGGAATTAATATGTGGTGTGTAGTGCATTTGGTTTAGTTAGATTCACATTCTGACTTTCGGGTCTCATAGAATGCAAGTGCGTTGTGAGAGTCATTTCATTTTCCGAGAATTTACCTTTTCGTGATGCAAAGTAATATTGGGTACAATACCTATTAAGCACACTTACATTACTTTTAGTGGACGCTTCCTAAATACAATATTATGGTATATTTTGTAATGATAAAATGAAATTACCAACCAAATTGAGAATGAATAATTAAATCATAAAATGGAACCTTGTAATCCCGGGTGATGTCACTTTCACAAAAATACACGTTTCATATCTGAATTGGTTTTTAATTGATTTAGGGTGGAATTTCTCAAAAATCGGAGATTCACATATTCACATCAATATAATGTATCAAAACCAAATTATCTAACTTCAATATAAATTACAATTTTGACTTAAGGAAATAATAAGTTTGATTTGGACAATTTGATTTAGACATACATACAAAAAACACGGTATTACCTCTGTGACGTTACTAATGGGAGAGTCAGCAAGCCTTGTGAGCCAACTAAGGCCTAAATTTGAATAGGAATTGGTAAGAATATATTCTGACGCCTGTAATGAAAGCGTCATAAATAGTTAAATGGCGTCTTGAAATACTAATTTCACTTGGTACCTAAAGCATTTCCTATCACATCTTCACATCATATTTACTATCATTTATCATCATCACATTTAATAATAATATTATTACATAATTATACACTTAAGGACGTGTGGGGAGTTTGGTTGCAATGACAATGATAAATTTACTACTGGGATTGCCATATTAAATGCTCGCCACCGCGTTCTCGCATTATGGGCAGTTAGTTTCTCATACCCCGTGGTAAAATTGCAGTTGTTGTTACTATCTTTACTAAAAGATTTACATGTAAAACCACAGAAAAATGATTCCGGGGTTTTGGAAAAAAGTAGAGATAACAAAAATACAATAAAAAAGAGGAAAGAATTTGATGACACGAAGGAGGCCCTTTTTTGAATTTGTATTTGAAACATTAATGGAAAATCGAAAAACATTTCTTACATGTATTCCCTACTCAAAATCAAAATTTTCAAATTCAATTTTTGATCCTTTACCTACAACAACCTAATTACTATCAGGGCATGAAAACCCGGGTTTTTGGGTTATTGGGGTTTTGGGTAGAAAAATTAGCAAAAACCCGGGTTTTTTGGTTTTTGGGGGCACTTTGAACACCCAAGGATACACTAATCTCTGAGCTTTTATGCAGATTATTGTATTAATTTGATGTTTTAATTAAAAATCAATCATGTTAAGTAATAATTAATTAATTTTTACACCTTTAATATAAAAATTGTGATTAATTTTAATTGGTTTTAGTTGAGGAAAAACCCAAATACCCAAAAACCCACCAAAAACCCTGGTTACTATGCACATTCAGCCGATTTCCCGGAATCGTTTTCGCTCAAAGTCTATTATTGATACATTTATAATTTACTGAATTAAAATTAAAGCAACATTTATTAAATACAAAAAGTTAATTCGGAAACGATAAATATAAGTTATCAGAGTACAATTTACGCAATTTTTTACTGTTCATCGCACAAAGCACTTAATTGACTATTTCAATCATGTATTATTTCACATTATAATGCAGGGTAATAATAAATCGCTCACTTTTAACTACTGTTGAGAGGAACTAAAATGGGATTTCTTAATTCTTTATCCTACGAAAACAATTTACGCAACTCGAGTTATTCGTGAAATTTTTTTTTAAAAAAATTATCAATTCAATTCCTAAAAGTGGAATATTAAAAACTAAGTTATATAATAAATCCATAAAATTAAGTAATTCATTCATAGCAATACTTGCAACACAGATTAACCTGCCATGGGAAGAGCAATTACAGGCGTGTTAACCCCCCCAGTCATTTTCTTATTCTTTTCAAATGCATTTTTAATAACTCTGAAGTTTTTCTTCCACAGTTCATTGTTATACTCCAGCTTGGAAATGACCCCCGCATAGTCTGGAACACCGGGATTAGTGTTTGCTATTGCCGAAATATTATTAGAAAGTTCGGAAATCATTATATTAAACGCATCATGATTAGCACGAATATCTCCTTCCAATTGGTCAAATCTACTACTTAAATCGGCCACAGCGTTGTCAATTGTAACTACACGGCTGTTTAGGGCACTGTCAATTTCCGAAATTCTGTCATTTACTGACTTAGTGACGTCATCCAAATGCACTGTAAATTTAAAACAGTATTTAGTGTATGTATTTAGTATAATAGTATTTACAAATTGCAAACTTACTAAGAGATTGTTGTAAAGAATCCATTCTTGAAGTGAGATTCCACCAGAGATCTTCATGGGACATGAACTGAGAGATTCCTTCCTTAGGAAATAAAATTACGTAAAATGTAATAATAAATAGAATTTTATTGGCCATGGTTGCTTTTTTGAAAAGTGAAGGCAGAAAATACTTCTCCAATTTATTCGAATTATTTAAATGATATCACAGGTGCCCTGTAAATCTGCGCACGTGCCTACGGAAAGATAAATAATAATAATTTAAATACGAAAATATACACCAACTAATATGAAATGCTTACCAATCAGTATTTGGTCGTTCCTATTTTAGAGTTAGCGTGAAGTGAACATAGGAAATAAAATAATCTGCTAATTCCATCCCACAAAAATTGTTTCGTGTCCTGTAAATTTCAATACTAGGAAACAAATCAGACAATATAATTGTAATGTTAGTAAAAAATATAAACTGTGTAGCTAGTGACACTTCTCAATAGAAACTAAACATTAGGGGTTCACCTATAGTAATTTGATCTTGAAAGCGTTGCGTTATCGCGAAATTTCTGCAATACGTGGGCAGATTTACCATAATTGAATATTTTCCATTTGACCTTTATTTATTGATATTTAAACATGCAGGATATTATTTAATGTGAATTTGGCATGCCTGGATAGTTATAGTGTAAATATTTTGAACCTTTGCTATTGACAGATATTATGCCAGTATTATTGTAACAAATTTGGTAAATATTTAATTTTGCTAGTGTCTAGTGAAGTTACATAATAGAGTCTGTCTGCAGAATTTGGAACACCCAACGATTATCATCATGAAAAGTAATAGTTTCCGCAATAAAATAAATGTCATTGCATTGACAATGACATTCGAAATCATTTGTTAAGGTTTCTTAATCATACAGAATATATTACCAGATTATGTTTATACTATACTTATCATTAATAATATTATAATAGACGATTGCATGATAACTACCATGCAAGGAGCTTTAGGAGTTACATAAAACATTCATTATTTAGTCAGTAATGCCTGTTTGTAGTATTTATGTGTAATGTGAAACTGCATTAAATCATTGAATGAAATGTAAAAATTATCCCATTTCCCACACAATCTCGCTAGCCATTGGAAAGATTTAGGCATTTCTGGATGGTATTCTGTATAAAGTAAAAATATTTATGAAATTTTGCAGATTTTGGAGATCAATTATTACGTATGTTGCATATTCGTCATTCGTATGTATGTATTTATTGTAGGTATGTTTGGATGGCATCATGGCATGACTAAAATTCAATGCACGTATATAGGCGCCTGGGTATTTATGGAATATAATAGAACTAGAGAATTATAATGAAATTGCATATAACGAAACTAGCTAAATGCCTTCTAGACTGAATGCGTACCTTTCAAAATTGGGTAACACAAAATAGTAAATAAAAATAGTAGTTTACTAGTATTTACTACTAGTTTACAAATCACAATAAAAAGAATTTAACATTTACTAATAAGTACTTGATACCGAAAGACATATAGGTATATTACATTGTATTTAATTGCATTTTACACCAGCTTTAATTATTTTTTATGTGGATATCAATATCTTGTAGGCATTTAGGTGTAGGTGTAGTACAGCGGTAGGGAGCAGTTACTTTTGCGGTTCAGATTTGAGGCATTCTGATTGTGAGGACATTTTTCATTTTGGGATTTTCCACCTTCTGTATGCATACCATATTATATCCCCTAATTTGATTTCCTATATTGGAAAGCATGAAAATGTTTTTTTCTACGGACCACGAGTTTAATGTGAACTTTTAATAAATCCAGGAGAATTATTTTCTCAGAATTTGAAAAAAATACTTAAAAACACATTAAATGTAAATTTTAAAAAATGTTGAAAAAATTCGCCAAAAAATTAAATCATTTTCTTACCTTTTGAGGTAGGTAGTTATGTAAATTGTAATGTAATTTGCACGGAGCTGGAAAGACGGGCAAGTGCAACAAAAATGAGCTCAGTCAGTCACCTATTTTATCGACATTATAACTTGATATTCATGGCTTTATGTGCTCAAAATATTTTATATATAACATACATTTTGGAATGCGATGAAAATTTATTGTGTGCTATTCACTGGCAGGTATAGGTAGATAATTTCGAAGTTGATCCTGGGTTATTGTTGTTTTCCACTGAAAACCTTAAATAATTCTGAACTAAAAATTGATGAATAGGACTGCACTGGGGAAAATAATTTGGATTGATTCGAACGATTATTTTATCTTGGTTATTTATTAACTTTGAGAAATAAAAATTACCATTTCCTCTCCTACGACATGTGCTTTTCCATACAGATAATACTATAATGCAAAAATGTATATAGATCTAATCTTCAGTCTGAATTAATTCTTATCATTTTCTTGATCCACTATTGACTTGGTACATACGCTCGCCTGCGCATGAAATAACACTACTAATTATTCATACAAATAGATAATACAGAAATTGTTGTTTGAAGTGAAAATTATGGTTAAGTAATATCAGGAATTTTGCAAATTCGAGAGTAACATTACGCTCATGAATTTCACGTTCCAGGATTTCTACATATACCGTTACAACCATCCACAGATTAATTCCACTCTTTCAACTTATGATAACAATTCGACAGTAACAACACAATGTTTTTTATTTCTTTGAAGAAAACTTTTAACTCATATTTTCTGATAGTGGTGTAGTTTTAGAAAGAGAGAGAGAGGCAATTTCAGATTTCCAGGGAATCCTGGGTTGTCGAAAATTTCTTGTGCCTAGGTAATTCAAAAACTTTATCAAATAATACTGCGTAATGTGCGTAATAATAATAATATTTTGGGTATAATACAGATTTACAGATACAGTAGATTATATTATTATGTAGATTGCTGTCATAATATGTAATAAAAATGTAGTAATTAAACTTACAAAATAAAGATATGAAAGCATCATTGTCCACCGAAGATTTATTGGGATTTTTACAAAATGCAACAGTTGTAATAGTGCTAATAGTTAAGGGTTGGGTAACACGATACATGTATATTTTTTATTAGGTTAGGTTCGTTAAAAGAGGCAATACACTGACCCGACCCTTAACTATTGCACTATTGCACTATTGCAACTGTTGCATTTTGTTAAAACCCGATTTATTGTGACTTCTGATAATAGTGAACTGTGGATTTCTAAATTAGACATAACCTTGAAGACGACTTTTCAAAATTATCGCAATAGTTACAATTTATTTTCAGTACTGTGTATTATCATGTGAATCCCTAATGATGACGGTCGGGCAAAACTTTTGCCACAAATGTTACATTTGTTAGTCTTTTGTCCAAAATGTAGCGAGGAAATATGATATTTTAAATATCTAGGGTCAGCAAACGTTTTGCAACAAAAGTCACATTGATGACATTTTTCTCCTTTATGTTGTGTCGAAATATGATTCTTGAGTGTTGATGGTGTGGTAAAGCTTTTGTCACAAATTTTACATTTATGTTGTGCCAACTCCAACATGTTTCGAGGAAATATGGGATTTTAAGCCACCGGAACAAACATATTTTTTGTCACAAAAGTTACATTCGTACTCCTTTTTCCCTGTATGAGTTCTGATGTGATTGTTTAAAGTAGAGGGGTGGGGAAATCGTTTACCACAAATAAGGCAGTCATGAGTGTTATTTCCAATGTGCATTCTTCTGTGAACTTTCAAAGTAGATTGGTGCAAAAACCGTTTGCCACAAATGTCACATTCGTAAGGTTTCTCTCCTGTATGGTTTCTTTGATGGTTATTTAAAGTTTGCAGTTGCGGAAAACGTTTTCCACAAATGTCACATTCATAAAGTTTTTCTAAATTGTGTTGCACCGAACCTTCCGTATGTTTTGAGGAAATATGGTGTTTCAGGTTTCTGGGATCAGAATACTTTTTGCTACAAATGTCACATTCGTAAGGCTTCTCTCCGGTGTGAGTTCTTTTATGATTCTTTAAAACTTGCAGTTGCAGAAAGCGGTTTCCACAAATGTCACATTTATAGGGTTTCTCTCCATTGTGCATTTTAATGTGAACTTTCAAAGCAGATGGGCGTGAAAACCCTTTGCCACAAATGTCACATTTAGGTTTCTCTCGTGTATCGGTTCTTTTATGTTCATTTAAAGTTGGCAGTTGCAGGTCACTCTCCTCAGGTTTCTCTCCATCGTGAATATTGGTGTCGATGTCAACTTTCAAATCAGAAGATTGTGAAGACAATTTACTACCAACATCATGCACTTTTTCTTTTGTATGTTTTAAGGAAATAATATGTTGTCTCAGGTTTCTGGGATCAGAAAATTTTTTGCCACAAATGTCACATTCATAAGGCTTCTCCCCTGTGTGAGTTCTTATATGATGATTTAAAGCTTGCAGTTGCAGAAATTGTTTTCCACAAATGTCACATTCGTGAGGTTTTTCTCCATTGTGTCTTTTTATGTGAAGTTTCAAACCAGAGGATTGTGAAAATAATTTACCACAAATGTCACATTTATGACGTTTTTCTTTTTTATGTACCGCCGAAATGTGATTTTTTAAGTTAGTAGAATCTGCAAAGCGAAATTTACAGTGATCACATTCGTAAGGTTTCTCTCCGGTGTGAGTTCTTGTATGATTTTGTAAAGTTGCCAGTTGCAGAAATTGTTTTCCACAAAAGTTGCATTCGTGTGGCTTTTCTCCAGTGTGGATTTTAATATGGACTCTCAAACTAGAGGGTTGTGAAAATGCTTTGCCACAAATGTCACATTCATAAGGTCTTTCTCCAGTATGACTTCGCATGTGATCCTTCAAATTAGCAGCCAACAGAAAACTTTTGTCACAAATGTCACACTTATGCGGCTTTATATTCAAGTGCATTTTTATGTGATTTTGCAATCCTTCGGGTCTCGAAAATGCTTTTCCACAAATGTCACATTCAAGGGGCTTCTCTCCAGAGTGGGTTCTTGTATGAAGTTTCAGAGTATTCGAACATCTGAAACCACTTCCACAAATGTCACATTTGTACGGCTTTTCTCCGGTGTGAGTTGTCATGTGACGTTTCAGATAATAAGCAAAAGCAAATCGTGTCTCACAGATGTCACATTTAAATCGCTTTTCTTTTCCATGACTTTCTAAATGTTTCTTTAATGTCGATGGCTTTACAAAGCTTTTTTGGCAAATTTCACAACCGTAAGGTTTCTCTTTGCACCTCTTGGTTTCTGATAGAAAATTTTCCGAACATTTTCTTT
>JABASH010005289.1:0-12368 GCA_019776445.1 Tomocerus maximus | reverse complement strand
TTTTTGTCATGGAAATCTGCAATTTCATTGGCTAATGTGAATTTGAATCCACCAATCCCATGACAGCAAAACGCAGGTCAGAATGCATCCGATGGGGCATTCATCTTGTCCGGAACAATAATCCGTGATTAATGAAATATATTATTGCTAATTATCAGTAGTCACTAACCAAAAGGTCCAAAACAAATCGAAACACATCACAGTCCATGTGGTATTTAAAGTAAAGAAAAAGTATTGAGCTATTGCAGCTGTAAGAGGAAAAGGAAAGTATTAAAACTTAAGCAATAGTACAGTGACAACAAAATCCAGATGCAGTCAATCCCGGATTTTTACCGACAATGAAGCATGTGTTCGTTTGCTTGGCATCAAGTCCATTAGGTTGAATAAGTACTCTAAGTCCTTCTATCCCAAAGACGACGAATAGGGAAGTGAATAAATTAAATTGTGTCCAGCCAGCCATGTTTTGCTTCTCCCAAACTGACCCATATATCAAGAGTAAGCATAGGATGATAAGAGACGAAGTTACACATAGACCTCCAAATAATCTTCTGTGAAAAAGCTAAAATGTTTGAGAAAGTCATTAGTGTCAAAGTGGAAGATTGAATGGGTTGACCAATTAGGTTATTTTACCGTACATATTCATCAAAGCGCTCTAATTCACAATAGAGTAATATCTCATTTTTATGCATGAGACGAATATCCTCTGAAGTGTGAGTGTGTCTAGCACTCTGAGAACTCATGACAAAATCATCTATACAATAAGATTTCGGAGCCACTGTCAGCCAGACAGGACGAAACCAGAATTTTAGTCCTACTTTAATAGACCCATCCTCTGTAATTACAAACCTGGAAATAGTTACAAAAGCATTTACTACCTTCAAGTGATCCGGTCTAGTAGTAGGCAATTTTTAGAAAGGCTATTGCAAAAGTAGAATTGCTTACCAGGTGTCTAATGAATTATTAAGCATTTTAAAGCTGCAATCAGGGAACCCGTAATACTTATCGCTTGAGAAATCATAAGTGTGAGTTGAATAAATCCCGTCTTCTATGGATTGGTAAACTGTGTGATTGGAATTTTCTGAAAGAAATTTATTTCGTATTGCATTACTTTGTTCTACAATTATGGAATTGAAGATGAGACGGGTACATCTGCGGACATTAATGGTCTTAAATATCTTATTTTTGGCAAACATTGTCCTAAATAGTGCTTAAAAGCCAGTTGCAACTAAACTCCTGCGCATTAACTTGCAATTAAAAAAAGCATAAGACTAAACATAATTATTACCTATGGACTGTGTCTCTCTACCCAAGAATATAGCAGCTATACAAAAATGAGTTTAATTTCATGCAAGGCACTACTGGCATTAATTTTACAGTAGGTATGCAAATGAGGTGAGTTAAAAGCCATTATTACTAAGGTATGACCAAGCAATTCGTCCGATAACCCGTCCTCTTCATTATTGCCTCCTCATGTCCAAACGTTAATCCTAAATTACATGAGATTTCTTGAAAAATTCTCTGGCTTACCTTCACTAGAAGGTGTACATGAGAATCTCTCTCCATTCCGCATGACACTTTCTTGTGCTTCACAACATGTTCGCAAAGGGAAAGGAAATACTGATTTATTTTCAATTTCTTCACAAAGAAAAATGTTCATCAAATTTTGCGAGTCCCTAATTCAAGAGGTAAAGGTTAGTTTAGTTCAAATTAATGCATTGAAGATACTAGTAGGTATTTATAAAATAAAGAATTGCCTTTCTAAACAAATTTCATCAATGGGATATGACTGATTTTTCCATATCAGTTCATGGTTTACAATAACAAATGCATTTTCTGAGGCATTGCTACCATCAATGGCAATTCTCTTCAAAATTCCAGTCGGACATTCTATATCATCATTTCGCGGAATGATTTTGGGGCTGAAAATAAAAAGTTGCACGCAAAATTTGACCACCATAATGACCGTAAGTATATTTATCCTTATCGCTATACCGTTGGACGCATACACGCATTATATTAATATAGGTATTGAAAGTTAGAGTGACAATCTGACCTTGCCGAATTTCCTGTCAGCCTTGCGAATAATTCATGGGTTTCCTCCGAGAATAAATTTTCCACTTTTCTGTTGTTTTCAGAGCTACATTTTTTTAATTTAATGTCATAATGAGACGAAGAGTCACAGCACTTAATTATCGTCAAATTCACTTCCCTTTCAGCAGCTGTTAGAGATATGCTCCAGAGTGAGAGCATTATCGCAAAAAGGAAATTCTCATGCATTATGGTAACTATATTTATTATCCAGCTAAAACCGACGTACTAAACAGAAATGGAACAGAAATATAAAGCCCTAAGTATTGGGACTTTACAAAATTATAGCACAATTACAATTGCATTGCGACACTGCCACTTCCATTTTAGTAATGTCAAAAATATTCGTGTTGATCATACATAATCCTGCAACTGGCTGTAATATTTGCACAACTATTTGTGATACGGTATGTAAATTGAAGAGCACTGTGTATATAGATAAGACGAGGAGAGAAATTGCACTGAGTCAACTATGATTGAAAGACAGTCAGGTTGTTGTCAACTTAATGCTAGTTCCACGTTCCACGTCCACCGAATGACTGAAGCACTAATACATACATATGAATATTTGTGACACTATTAACTAGACTTGATGGATGCTATGTAAATGGAATGAACTGTTAAATGCAACTAGTATACGATAATTATTAGAAGTAGAATCGGATTACTTACATTAGCTATATATTATATGCACTGCACACAATGGGGATGTGGCACGAACTTACAGCCGACATAGAATATTAGTAGCTAAACAGTGATAATGCAGAGCAGAACTAATAGTAATGATGTAGGTCTTGTGTGGTACATGAGTACATGCACTTAGTGTTAGGTGATAGTGACTCATATGCATGTTTGATATGCAGTTAATGACATTTCATTTCAAAACAAACACCAATTTACAACCTTATTGTATTAAATGCCAACCAAAATACTCTCCTTTTAATGTCTGCAATGTATGACGATTCTCCTAATAATTTCCCTCACAATTAAGTACTTCCCTAGTTAGCACGAACGAATATATCAAGCACGTATTTAACTATATCAGTTTAAAATTTACGCATAAAATTGGTTTAGGTACTTCTACGTAATAATAAAACTTCCTCTGAATAAACATTATGTATGTGAAGTATACATATACTGCATTTGTAATAAATATCTGTATGTGAGCATCGGATAATATTAAATAGCCAGCACACTCGACGGTGTAATTAATTTGCTTAACTTTTGCCTCTTATTCGTGTGAGTGCAAGGTTTATCTACACCAGGTTGCCCAGTACGAGGGTTTACCATTTAAAAATTCCCTTCTGGAGAACTAATCCTATAACCTATAGTAACGCTCGACTTTGTATTGCTCGGAGCAAGCAGTGGAGAACAAATTATAGGATTTGTTCTCCACGAGTGTGTGAGTGGTTTACTCTGCTCGATTCTTGATCTTGATAATAGTAGTAATATGACATGCTAACTAACTGCAGACATGAGTATTTGTGGTATAGGTAGCAAAATTATTGTCGAGTAAATTAGTAGTACAAGCAGATAAACAGGATAATTCCATACCATTAACAATTCACGTCAGCACTCTGTAGTAGACTCCTGAATAATGAAAAATGTGCTTATAGTAAGCTTTCATCCAATTCATACAATTTATTATAGCTATATGACAGATATAACCATCTCATTATTTGTGAGTCACAGGCAGAATACCACACAGAAAGAAGTCATAAAGTCCACTGTCAGTAACTTTGGAATATGTAACGATTCTTCTGAATGTGCGCAGCTATAAATTACGCTCTAAAATGTAACATTTAAGTGTGAAACACAAAGTATTTGCAGTTTAATTTAATGGGATGCCATTCCAAACTACAAACGCGATTTTTAGAGTTTAAGCGCAGTTAGAACAGCATGAAGCGAACAGTTAACCATAACTTTATCTAAAATGAGGCCATTATAAAATTAGATGCGACTAATGCAATTGGAAAAACAAAAAATATATGAAGTTACTGATGAATGTCATGAGAGACACTTTTGTTGACTACTATTTGTTAGTGAGAATATGTAAGATACGGAAAAATAGATTTGGATGTCACACTAGTATTATGTGTTAATAAGGTAAAAGTCTGTTCTGTATCAGTATATCTGTCTGTAAAAGAGGTATATAACTTATAATATGGAGGGAGTGACGAGTGCAGATACTTATTTTTAATTTGCTTAAAATATCAGTCATGCTATCTGTGTTGTTCATTGTTTTGATTAGTTAAGTTTACATTACGTTTGGCAAAAACCTAAAAAAATTATCTTGGTGGTTGTACACATATTGTAATTATGTCATGACATGACACATTCTATACTACATCCGGTATAATGTGGCTGATAATAAAATTGTCTTTTACATATTTACATAATACCCACTATTTGACTATAAAATTTCTGTCCAATATCCAACAAATTATTATTATAACTAAGCAAAGCATGCATGTTGTTTCCACCACAGTTTAATGTAAATTGTACAGTCTAGTACTTCTACTTTTATGAGACTTAAAATCTTCCCGAATTCAGACTGAAAATTGTTTTAGTATTGATCATCACGGCTCTTTTTGATTTTGAAATAAACGATTGTATATCTTAACTTATGGGATACGTCATGCACTGAACGTTAGATTCTGAGTAGTGAATGGTATTTTGGAATCAGAAAGATTAATGTGAAGTAAACACTAAGTAAAACCAAAACTTACTTCAGTTAGGTCAGTAATAATTATTATTAAACAGTAATACTTATGTAGCAGGCAACGATTTAGATGTATAAATGACTGCTGTTTTGACTCTAAATCACAAAAGCTATATGTGAGACTGATATGATGGTACCTACAGTTTTGCCTTTTGGATACATATAATTTTTGAGTAAATCTCTATGAGGGCTTTGTGTGACATTGTGACATACTACTACGGACTATGAAACTATGAACTAACCCAAGTCTGCTACATGGAATATGGAATATTGTTACATAAAGAAAAGAAGCCCGCATTTAGAAATGGACCATGAAAAAGTTTATTATCAGACATTGTACACTGTTTTAATATTTTCTGTAGAATGATTGTTCAATAATTGTTCTGGTAATGTTCGTTTGTAATGATAAGTCTTTTGGTTTGTCTTTGTTTAAAATGACATAAGGGAGACTTTGTTTCAGTACTTTGATTTTATGAGTGTTCTCCCAAATATACTTATATAGATCCTGGAATTCAACCTTTCATCGGCCTTTCCCATGTACTATGGGTAATGCTATCAAAGTGCTAATATAACATTATTTTTTATTGCGGCACGTTTATGATCTTAGGGATTTACCTAAATACCTTGTTTGTGTTTACATTTAGATAACTCTATTATTTGCTCCCCACAGACTTCCCAAATACACGTCTGTCTTGTTCCTTGTTAGGTCAATACTGTTAGTAGATACGTAATCGTACACAGCAGATACGCAATTTATGGCTTAATACTTATGTATTGATACTAGTGTATTTATTTCCTCGTTTGCTACAAACCGAAGCAATATCTTTAATATATTTTAATCTCCTTCGCATAATATACTAGGAATTTAATGAATTTAAGAAAACCTAAAATAATATTTTTCTTTTCCCACGGAACATTTGGTGGAAAATGATTATATAAAAGAGCCTGTAAATCTTTAACTTTCTGTTTTCTTGTACTTCAGAGGACGGAAGCGACATTTTAAAAATAATTGTATACAATATCATCAAGGCACACTAGAAACATCTTGTTGCCTTTCTGTTCAAACAGAGATTATATTACAAAAATAATGTTACTACAATTTCCTTGATGTTTTTGTTCAAAGAATAAACATTGAGTAAATTACCCATTAATACTGGTGTTCACAAGCAGATTTGGTAGCAACTTTTAAGCAGAAATAGTAATTTTATTCATACATTTAGCAGTCTAAGGTATATAAAATGCTGAAAAAAGATTCACTACGGATTTCTATATCAAGTCTTGTTAATGCGCTTCAGATGATTGTAATAAAGAATTAATTACTAATCCAAATAGGGTGCACTTTTCCTGAAGTAACAATTTGTTTCAAGCTATCAATATTTTGTTTCATTAAAAATATTTTTTATTTTATAACGTTTGCATGCTTGTGGTGTTCAGTATTTTGTGATAGAGGTTTATATAACATGTAGATGTAATACTATACTATGGTTTGTAGTTGAGACTTAATAATATCCATTTTTGCATGTGTTAACTAAAACAGGTTTGTATAAAGTCAATTTTTGAAGAATAATATTGGTGGGTATAATTGGTTATTGTTATGTAATCAAGACATTATATGTATATAATGTTTATGTGCACAACATTCCTTATCAACAACATTTACGCTCTATGGTATCTCGACTGCCGATGCGGTCAAATGAAAATGAATTCATTTTGTCATCATACATATCTATAGATATTATAATATTTAAATAATATTGTACTTAGTATTCTTCACAGTGATATTATTACTTCACTGTAGTTGTTAATGTACATGCACTAATACTCTGGCTGCCTCTGTGACTAGCAGTAATGACAGCTAGATTATGATCGGTAATTGATTTTTCATTGTGTAGTGGCTTCAGGCGGACCATAATATCTGAAAAATGTAATTATGACGTTACACGTTAGAGAGTTAATAGTGAAATTGAAAATAATAAGACTTTCAAGTAAAAATGTATTACTATTAAAGAAGGTATATTTTCTTCGTAGAGCTTCGACATTCTTGCTGCTGAATCCAAACGCTCGGAGAATGTACACATCAGCTATGAAATGATTTGCTCGAAATACGAACCAAAACCAACTGATCGTTTGGGCCTTACTAAATACCACATCTACGATAGCTAATGGTATGAAGAAAACTCCTGAAAGAACTGAAAGCTTCAGGAACAACTTAAACCTGTAAAAGGAAATAGAGAAAATTACTAAATCATTTATTAACTACATGCTAGTTGCTAGTTATGCACATTGTAGAAAAAGAACTATACATAAAAATAAATATATGCATGTATCATTTCTTACGAGTCACCAAAGGCGCAATTATTGTTTAAAGTTGCCATTCTTACACTTCTTCTGTGCTTGCATATTAATATCGTCGTTAACACGAAGAAAATTATGTTTAAAATGACAGTTATTAAACTATAATATAAAGTTTTTTTAAAAATCGGAGAGTAGCAGCTCATGTAACCGTATTCATAGAAGCCTTGGTTATTTTCCGGCAAGCCGTTCCTGTCGTAGTACACAAAAAGTTTGATAAAAGACAATTATTTGTTAACATGAAATAGCAAATGAATTATAGAAATTATTTTTATGCAGAGTCATTATATAGGCTTTGGCAGCCACAAATGTTAGCTTACAGGAGAATATACACTGTCGTCCCTCCAATCACAATTAATGCTGGGATAGCCCATGAGAATAAGAGATATACCACTAAACGAGTGCGATTAGTCCACATCTCCATTTGCTGGTAAAGATTCCTTTAATATGCAATATGAAAATGGGTATATAAGTACGTGTAAAATATTCATACACCACCATAATGTGTAATAACAGTTAATAAGCTATTTATTTGAAAACGAGTCTATAATTTATTTCGGTACCTGAAAGAGCGAAACATATCGTAGTTGACAACTACCCAAGTTGATCCGTGACAAAGAAAGCAAAATTGCAATACTAAGCCTGCAAAAAGTAACAACATTATTGAGATTAATCGACCAACAAAGTAACTAAGTATAAGTTTTTGATTAGTAGTTCTAAAGCACCAAAATAAATCCGTTTGCAAAACGTTATCAAATTATGCAATTTTTATAGCACAAGTAAATTCAAAATACCCCAATTAATCTTTTTGGAGATTGTAAAATACAAAAGTAGTAATTTCGTAGGTTTTGGGTGATAATCATTTTGATATACATACCTTTCAAAAAGCAGTACTTGCTACGATTGGCATGAAGACCATCTGCAGTCGTTAGGTAATCTATTCCAAAAGTAAGGTAGGTGAAGAACATAGCAGTAAATAAGGAAATTACAGTCCATCCTGACAGTCTATGTGTACTCCAAAGCGAATAGTTTATTATAAGAACTACGAGCAATAAGACTGCTGATACTAAATACAAACTCCCATAAAGTTTTCTTTGCAGTATCTACACAAATTATTCATGTATATAATTCTTCATGATATACTTATTAAATGAGACATTTTCATTCTTCATGTATCTAGTAAAAATTTTAAATGAAAACTGTCTTACGTAAAGGTCAAAATTGTCAGCGCTGCAGAAAAATAAAATTTGACTGTGGTTTGTTGGTTTTAAATTGCTTGCATTGTTTACTTGTACTTTAAGTTCATCTATACAGTAGTCCTGAGAAGAAACTGAGAGCCACACTGGTCTATAGGTTAGTTGTAGACCAATTTTAACGGTGCCTTCATGTAAAATCCTGAACCTAAGGACATATTATGCAATTTTTAAATTAAATTCTGTACATTTCCATTGGGACTTGATTTTGACCTATCAAATAAATGGTGACACACATAAGTGCATATACAATTCAAAAGCGGCATTTTAAAGAATGTGCAAGTGTATAATCATTGTCGGCAAGTACCACACGTTCACGTCGTTTCTCAGCACGACGTAGTCGCAAGTTGGGAAGCCTACGGTTTGGTAATGAAGCATAAGAGATTCCATTCTGTTTTTGTCCATTCGCACATCAGGCTTATTATAAATTGGTGGTTTCCAAGAATAATTATTATTGCCTGCATGATCATGCTTCACACAATTAGGGCCCGTGGCTTGATATTTTGTAGGATTTTGAGAACCACGACTTACATCCACGATTTCATCCCATTTGCAACATTTAGGAAAACATAGTCTACCGCTTCCACAGGTGGTAAGACTAATATTACATATGCGTACTGCTATTTTGTCCTGTACATTTTGAACTCTGGAAAGGTGTTATAAAAGTCTATTATTAACATAAATAGAAAACAATAGTCAACCCCTCAAGCAAATTTAGTTACATAGAATTTGTTAAACCTGCTAATGCAGAACTCTTCTGGTAAATAGACATCTCCATTATACTTGAAATTCCCTTTATCAAAATTTCCTCTTATATCTGCTGCTGGTAATATAATATTGAATGCGCCATTTTGACAGGCTGGAATGCGATCAGTGGGAGAGGCTCTACAATATAATACGTTTATTTTTTAGAATTTTGTCTCAAAATGTCAACCAATAATGATAGTAATAATTTTTAATTATAGAGGTACTCGTGTGTCGTAAGCGTATATCAGATCTGGATAAAAATAAACACACGAAATTGAATAATGAAAATGAACACAAAAATTTTAAAGAAATTACATTGAAAGAAATACAGTATTTTTATTGATTTTCTCAACAGATCAATAAGCCAAGAATAATAACCTTGATTCTCACTTAAAGGTGTACAAATAAATGAATGCAAATAAACAAATAAATATGCAACAATAATGATTGAAAATTACTTGGTGGGATAAGATTGCGTTTCCAATTCGCTGAAAGTTTCATTTAACGTATCTGAGCCAGGTTCATAAGAATTGAAGTCGATATTAGAATAAAAATCGATACTAGAATCCGATGTTACTTTCTCACAATGATCATTTACGAGAACTGAATTTTGGGGACAGCACAAAGCAGGAACTTTGGTAAAATCTGCTCGGGTATGATTCTTTGGTATTTCTTCAGTAGTAGTAATTTCGATAAATGTCAAAAATATTACGAAGGTGGAAACTATTCTATGCATGGTAGTTTGCCACTGTTTAACGATTAATTTGTCTATAAAATGTCATATGGGTGACAATGAGACATTTCCGGATCAATAAAATTCACGCTTGCACGAATAGACATTTTGTCTTTAGAATCCGAAAACAGAAACTCAAACAAAACAATCTGCATAGACTGCTTTTTTGTGTTGCCAAACATAAGTGCACTATATCTACTACCTTGCATGCTTTTGCACGTACTCATGCAAAATAAGGATGTAATAATACAATACAAATAATGTACAATAGTAATAGTGGTATATTTCTGTCTAAATTTTGGCAAAAGTACATAAAAGTTGAGCACTATTAACTTTTCGGCCCCTATACTATACACATTGCTGGTTCTACGTCCACACACATGTCGGTACTAAAATACTTATAGTCTGTTGTATATATCAAACATTATTATAAGGATGTACTAAGTTTTAAAAAATGGATAGAGATACGTGAGTACTTACCTAATGTAAAAGTTACGTACAATGATAGGAATTAAGAATGCTTCTCGTTTGATGCCCACTTACGTATGTATTTCCCACAATTCAGGCGTATTTCCCTAGCAGTTGCCAATGTTTACTGCCCAACCGACAAGTTCATGTTCATGCAAACCAGTTGATCAAAAAACTTTTTCATTTTTCACAATCTCTTGCTTATAGGTATTTGCCTTTTCATAGTATATGCATGCCATCCCAAAAACCGTGTACAACACCTGTCATGCCAGACCAACTCATATAAAAGTACTTAAAGGCAGTAGGTATTTAAATGAATTGTGTACCTATGTGAGACCATAACCCTTGTGAGACCATGAAATGAAATTCCTATGAAATACACTATAAACTTATATACAGGACCGGTTATGATGTTACTGTAAATCACCAGTAAATATATGACGTATTAACATAGAATCCCCAATACGTACAGAAATGCAGACTGCTGACTATATTATTATACACTTTTGACTCAATGCTTAAAGTTTAGTTAAATCTATTTGAGAACATAATTATATATTTATACTATTTCTTCCTTTTAATCTGTTAACTAGTAAATGCCTGCTTCTATTGACTGTACAGACTCCTGTAGATTGAAAGTTTAGGTTAGTACGTTTTAATTTTTAATCCTATTCGCTTTCATGCTGTTAACTTGAAAATTGTTAACTTAAATATTAACAGTAATAATTATTGCATATTGTTCAATTTTCATCAGTAACATAATAAAATACATTTATTTTTAAAGTATGTTATTTGAGCTGTATGTGTGCGTAAGACTATTACATTTTACTCTATCTGAGAATGTGATGAGCATAAAAATTGGCAAAAAATGTTTGTAATCGGTTATACAATTTCAACTGAATATAGTAGGGACATAAAATTGTGTTATGTATAGTTATCAAGATTTACATTGTAAAACCTTGTCTCACAAGTTTTTATGAGGCAGTGTAATAAGTATAGTAAGTAGTCATCGTCATCACAAAATAGTTTAGGTATCGAAAATTTTTATTAGTATTTATTATAATTTATATATCTTTTCGCATGCATTTCGAAAAACTCGAGTCTGGTGAAAGGTTTACTTTCATAACTTATTTTAATAACCAACCTCCAACACCGAAATTGAGGGGCACAACACAGTGCAGTGCAATAAATATAATAAATATACATTTGCAGAAGTATATATACATTTCTACATAGATGTTCTAATACTTAACGTAAAACAATAGGAAAAACGAATGCATAATAGTTATCTGTAAAATGTTACAATTCTTGAAATTACAAGTTAACCTTGGGACAGTGTCTGTGTACTTCCTGCACTATGCACAATACGTATAAGTTTGTATTCTATACCGTTCCATAGTGTAATGGAGATTTGCAGAATGGTTGAAGTTATTGTCAGACCCAGATGCACATAAAACACTACACACTAGCGATGTGAGACTATCAGTTAGTTCATCTCCACATCTCCAGCGTGTACATTAATTTGATGCCTTTATTGCATTAGATTATTATTGTTTCATGCAAATATTATTATTACTTTAGTTTAGGTATAACCATAACCAAACACAACCTGATTAAATATTATAAATTTTTATTAATCTATCTTCCTAGGCCTATGCTTTTAGCCCTCTAATCTAATAATCTAACCCGGAGGAGGCTTAGTGTTGTTATAAATACTCACATATCATTTATCTTACCCATAAATAGTAACTTGAAAATAATGGAAGCGTGCATCACATGGATTTGCAATAAAACCCATTGCTACTCGGATTTTACAAGAGATGTTTAATTATGTAAGAGACAATGTTTATGCTTGCGGTTGTGAATTGTGGGCCCTCAATAATTGTGGGCTCAAGCTTTTCTTCAAAAAAGTAAGGTACGAAATTCGATTACATGGATTGACTCCTACGGAGGAATCACTCCTAAGAGAACTTACACCCAAAGAGGGAACGATTCCTACGGCAGA